>VMOF01000013.1:24178217-24370717 GCA_011764245.1 Trialeurodes vaporariorum
AAAAAAAAAGAAGGGAGAGAGAGAGAAAGATACAGGTGGAGCAGGAGAGGGAGAAAGAGAAATATCAAGAGAGCGGCAGAGAGAGGAAGGGAGGAGGATGAGAGGGGGAGAGAGGGAGAAAAGAGGGAGAAAGAGAGAGAGAAAGAGAGAGAGAGAGAGGGAGAGAGAGAGAGAGAGAGAGAGAGAGAGTGAGAGAGAGAGAGAGAGAGGATAGAGAGGATAGACGGGAGATAAAGAGAGAGGAAAGTTAGAGAAAGATGCATTGAGAGAGGGATAGAGAGAAATACAGTGAGTGAGGTTGAGAGAGAAAGAGAGAGAGAGAGGTGCAGGGAAAGAGAGGGAAGATAAAGAAAGAGAAGGGTTAGGGAAAGATACAATGAGAGGGGAAGAGAGAGAGAGAAAGATGCAGTGAGTAAGGGAAAGAGATAAAGATACAGCGAGAGAGGGAGAGAGCGAGAGAGCGAGAGAGTGAGAGAGTGATGAAGAGAGAAGAGTGATAGAAAAAGATACAGTGAGAGGTAGAGAGAGTTACAATGAGAGGCAGAGAGAGAGAGAAAGATACAGGGGGAGCAGGAGAGGGAGAAAGATATATATCGAGAGAGCGGCAGAGAGAGGAAGGGAGGAGAAGGAGAGGGGGAGAGAAGGAGGGATGGTGAGAGGGAGAGAGGGAGAAAGGGAGAGAGAGAGGGAGAAAGGGAGAGAGAGAGGGAGAGAGAGAGAGAGAGAGAGAGATATGAGTGTGTCCCAGCTAAAAGGGATGCTGCCTCTGTGTAGTGTCGTTGTAGGCGGGCGGATGGAGGGGTGTAGAATTGGCGAATGGTGTGGAGGTGGGGGTGGTGAGAGAGAGCATAGCGCAAAGCGGCTGCGACTTTCGAGGATACTACAAAACTAAAGCCATTCATTTTAAAATAATCCAATTAGTTTTGATATTCGAGTGCATCGGTAATTGCTCGCAACCCTCCCCTGTCCTCGCGACTTTGCCCCGTCGCACAGCCGAGTGCTCCGCCGTCCTTTTGTCGAACACTCGTCGGTTCGTAAACTGCGATGTATCGATGTATCCTTCATTGACACCTTCGAGAATGTATCGATCCTCAGGGGGTTTAATTGAATCGATGATCGATTAATGTTCGTCGACAGTGGCGGAGCCAGTGGCGTCGCCTGCCATCTGGCAACAATGCAACTGCTCCATTTAAACTCATTAAATATATCGCATTTTTCTTGTGCACTGTGAACCCCCTGAATTCGATATTTTACATGAGTTTAATGGATAGAATACATTGTTGCCGAATTGCACGCGACGCCACTGGGCGGAGCCAGGAATAGGGCTCTTGCAAACTTTTGCTATAGGGAATTGAAGAGTTGATTCTTGCATAAAAACATGCAAAAATTACGATGAGTACACTAAAAAATCACGAAATTCCCTCTCAGAATGGGGCTCAGTGGCAGAGAGACGCAGGTATCATGGGCGATTCCTATCTAAATTGAGACAAATCTCTGTGTTTCCGCAGAGAAAGTGACATAATAGACGGGAATCTCCCATGATAACTGCGTCGAACCGCCATTACCATCTTGGCGTTATAGCAGTTATGTGAGTCTAATTACTGAATTTTAGACTTCCTTGGTGTGATGTCCGTGATTTTTGCTGGTCTTAACATAAGATTTGACTATTTATTTGCTTACAGCAAAAGTTTGCAAGAGCCCCATTTGTCTTTATTTCTCTCCTAGAACATCTGAATGTATGTGTCAGAAAAGGACAGAAATATAATAGGAGCTGCTTTTTTGCTTCTCCTCTCCCAAACCTTCGCCTTTAGGGCTCTTGGAAGCCTCAAGAATTACGAATTTTTCTCCCTTTAATCAAAACCAGCCCATTAAAAACTGACGCCCATAAAAAATCTTGCGCCCTTAGCTATAGCTTAGTCAGCTTGATAAATAACCTGGCCTAATCAAAACCAATCCATTAAAAACTTACGCCCCTAAAAATCTTGCGCCCTTAGCTATATAGTTTAGTCAGCTTGATAAATAACCTGGCCCAGCATAGTGCATATGTTTACATAGAGGTGATTCTTGATAACAAGCATGGGAAACGTGCGTCTTCAATAAGTGCCTTTTTCTCCGGCAGATACATTCACCGAGCACTACACTAAGGGGAAAAAAAAGATTACCGAAGCATGACAATATAAAAGAACCTATGTGAGGGATAGTCCAATTACCGGAATTACAATGTTTGTACCATAGTCTTTGAAATTTTTTAGGAAATTCTAGTTCTATGATCATATTCTGGTACTAACACTAGAACTTCCCGGTTAAAGTATACTAGACTCTCTGTCGTTCACATATCGTTGTGTTTCTGGTAATATGACTAGAATCTGGTATTTTGACAATCGCTTTTTTTCCAGTGTAGATTCTTTATTAATTCTGGACTCTAAAGTTGTTTTGAAATCGATAATTGCTTCATTACTAGTAAATATGGAGGATGTGGTTTTATTCGAGCGGCAAATATCGTTTATGAATTTGTTGTTTTTGTATTCCTATCGTAATCGCCCTGGCTACTTGTGAATAACAGTTTCCGTTCTACTATCATTGAGACCTGTACAAAAGTATCGATTATTTGGAGTTATGATTGAAACATGGTCCAGTCCGGGCCGGATTCGATTGAAACGGTCCTTTGGTTGATTTTTCGCCCTTTTTTTACGGAATCGCCCTCCCGGTACACGTGCTATGCTATTTGCCGTGTGGAACACGTGTCAAGGTCAAAGTGACGCGCCGTGCTCGGGAGCGGTGACTTAAACGCCTAGAGAAAATGCTAAGAGAAAAAACGCCTTTTTTTATTGATTAAGCACTTAAAATTTTGGATCAAATGCTTGGAATTTATACGCCTTTTTATACTTATTATTGCTTTATGTCGTTGACAACCGTGAGTAGTTATCAGTGTCCCACGGCCGGGGGTACTGATCTATACTAGGTTAATTCAGTTAGGAAAGAATCGATTTTTTTTCATGCGCAGTATAGCGTGTTTTATGTTAGATAACTTTTGAAGTCTTATAATTTGATTGAAAACCGCCGGAGACAAACACACACCGCTTTTTGCTGCTTTTTCCGACTCACAGTGGTCTTGATTTTGCATTTTTCTGGATGATTTCCGACTGTTTGCTTTGATGATTATATTTTAGTTGATACCTGCTTGAATTGCACGTTTTATTTCTAATTTTTATTACTGGGCTACATTCGCTCGAGATGTCCTGTCTCACGCACTCGAGGTATCTTGTGATTTTTACCTTACTTCTTATAAAAAAAAAACGCTCTTCTAATGCTTTGATTGATGATTCCGCACTGCCTTGATTATTTTGATTTATTGAACCTTGCCCGTATTTTTCTCCATATTGTTTTTTGATGCTTACTGGTGATACCGCGCAGCGATAACGCCCCTTATTATATTTGCCATTATATATACTGAATTTTCCAACGCATGAGAGATGGCCGACGAGGACATGGTAGAGCTCGAAAGACAGCTCAGCGTCCTTGAGGAGAGGCGCAAAAGGCTATTCGCGTGTGGGCAAAAGCTGTTAGACGGATCGATGCAAGTCACCGCCAACAATCACCACATGTACCAAGGTGCCTATGACCGCCTAGCAAAAGTGCAAGAAGATTACGATAATTGCCAGGAGGAAATCATTGATTGTAACACACGTTTGCCCACCGCGAAGCGCCTTGCCACCGAACAGCAGCAAGAGAGATTTGATGAACTTGTGCAAATGGCACAAATGAATTTTCTAAAATATAAACTTCCTCGCGCAGCGACAAACGCCGAGTCCCCTAGTAATATGGGTAACCTGGGCCCCCTAACAGTCCCAAAGTTTAATGGAGATGCTACCGCCTGGCCTACTTTTTTCAACCTATTCAATGCCGCGGTCCATACGCACCCAACTTGTTCAAAAACGGTAAAATTCCAAAGATTATTATCCTATTTGACCGGAGAGCCCCTCTCCATGATTGGCACTATGGACATTACCGAGGCCAATTATGACGCTGCATATGAGATGTTGAAAGATCGATACCAGAGCGAGAAAAAATGCATTTTACGCCATTACCAAGGATTTTTAGAGTTACCGCCAGTGTCAAATTCCGCCCATCTATCTAGTATGTTGTCTAAATTGCGAGAGCACACGCACGCACTCACCGCGTTAAAGCACGAAAAAACGTCATACTCAACTTTTCTGGTAGCTGTGATAATTACCAAACTGTCGGTATATTATCGCCGCCGCTTAGACGATTTCGAGCAGAGCCTACGGAATATCCCACGTTAGACGAAGTTATCGATTTTTTGAAAGCCGAATGTTCTTTGGCTATAGACACGCCCTCATCTAGTTCTTTTTCCGTGTCGAAAAGCCAGTCCAAAGTTTTCCTTGCTCAAAACCAAAATAGACGCAAATCGTATCCGTCCTATGCAAATCGGAACGGAAATTCCCATTCTGGAACTTCCGCCTCGAACGCCCAGAAACCAGCCCCAATGTGCGCCTGGTGCTCGGGTCAGCATATCATATATCAATGTGAGAAGTTCAGGAAAGCAACGGTCCACGAAAGGAGGGAGGGGGTACGAGAAAAGGGTCTCTGTTACAATTGTCTGAGCAGTCACCGAGTCAAAAGTTGTAATTCGGAAAGAATGTGTTCCGTCTGCAATCAGAAACATCATTCCCTGTTACACGTTGATGAGTCGACAGTTCATGTCGCGTCCATAGATGATCCCCCTCTCATCCCAACTCCGATCGCGCCCGAAATCGCAACGAAGTCATCGATTACGAATGACAGCGCGGTTGACGTCGCCGTCAACGCGGCCGCCGGTCCATCAGCAAATATGGTCGCGGCTGACGCGCTGCCCGACGCGTACTACACGGTCCTCCCGACCGCGCGTCTACTCATTGCGTCACCGAGTGGCCAAAAATTGTCTATACGAGCTCTTCTCGACTCGTGCGCTCAAAACAGTTTTATTACTACTGATATCGCACAAATCTTGCATCTGAGCCCAACGCGTGACGTTCCCGCCGTCACGGGATTATCTCAAGTTCCCGTCTCAGTCGACGGTGTTGCCAAAATCGATATACTCGATCGAAAAGAAAATGTTGTTATTTCCGGTACCAAAGTAATAGTCGTGAAACGCATCACTGGTACAGCTCCATCCATTGAGATTTCCTCTGATGTGCGAGACCGCCTTAAAAACCATAAATTAGCCGACAATGAGTTCTACCGTCCGGGTCCCATAAATGCACTATTTGGAGCTGACGTAGTGGCCCAAATTCTAACCGGTCAGAAAATTGACTTGGGTCCCAATGCCCCTATCGGCCTAGGTACCATTTTTGGACTGACCATTATGGGACGTGTACCCGCGCGGAACCCCACCCCCTCTTCGTCTACTCACGTAGTTGCCATGCTTACGCAAACTAGCCTTGGGTTATCCGAACAAATTGAAAAATTTTGGAGCCTAGAGGAAGTGGGCCCCGCCTCAAAATTAACCCCCGATGAAGAAGCCGCCGAAGAATTTTATAAAAAAACTACTGAACAGCAATCGAATGGTCGATATTCTGTGCGCTTGCCTTTTCGCCCAAACCATCCGCCCTTAGGGCGTTCTCGGTTTCAGGCCGAAAATCGTTTCGCATCCCTTGAACGACGATTTTCTCGGGACCCTGAGTACCACAAAGCCTATGTTGAGTTTATGAAAAATTATGCATATGCTTCTTGGCATAGTGCTTGAAAAAAGCAAGAGCTATTTGGATCGGGGTCCGTTTATCTTAATTTCAGGCTCTATAGAACTACGATACATTCAAAACAATATTTAAAAATTATGGTTTTCACTATCGCAGGATGATGTAATGGGTCCGGTAAGGGACGTCAGGCTCGCTCGTTTGCCAAAAAATTACCTTTTGGTAGAGTACAAAATAATTAGATTTATTGATTTGATAATTTTAGTCTGAATGGTTTTTTCAGTGATTGATGAGGCAACATCACCTTTTTATCAATTCAAACTTGGGCAAAAGATCGAATTTGAGAGTATTAACCGCATGCTAAATATTGTTCGATATTTTTTCTGGGTTTTAAATGGACTAAACGCTACGTTGCAAAATAGTATGATACTTTACTGATTTTATAACTCGAAAGGAATTGTACTGACAAGTTTCTATCATAAAAATTAGCAATACCTACTTTGAGCTTTTTGCAGCAGCAGGGGGTCTCAGAAATACCCCTCCCCCTCCAGAAACCCCAAATTTTGCCTTTTTTCAACACGAAAAAGCCAAGAAGCATCAAATTCCCTGGTCGTGCATCCCCCCCCCCCCCCAATCCCAAAGATTTTAAAATCATTCTGGATCCGCCTTTACAGTTATGACATGGTCAGGCAAATAAACTTCAACTGCTTATTATTTTACTAATTATACGTTTTGCACTTTCAAGAAGCTTGTTTTATAGTTATTGTTGGGTGATGTTTTGTTGATGATTTTATGGAATCTGCTTTAAAGTGCAGCGTTTTTCTTTATCCCATCTCGCTCAATCGCGTTCCGGTTTAATAAAAAATTGTCTGAAGTTTCGTCTTAATGTGTGGAAAATAAACTTCAACTTCTTACAATATTACTTGTTACGTTTTACACTTTCAAGAAAGCTCGTTTTAAAGTTATTATTGATGATGTTTTGTTGTTGATTTTATGGAATCTCCTTAGCCCTTTCACACCTGGAGTCCATTTCAATGGACATTGGAATAACATGTAATCTTATGGAAAACATTAAAATACAATATGCACATCAATTTACATGAGGAGGCAGCACTAAGATCAATCATGTTGGCCAAACATCCGTTTCTAAACAAAAAGAATTTCAGGTCTGAAAGGGTTAACAGTGCAGCGTTTTTCTTTGTTCCATCTCGCTCCATCGCGTTCCGGTTAAAAAAAAAAATCGTCTCAAGTTTCATCTCAATGTGTGGCAAATAAACTTGAACTGCTTACAATTTTACTACGAGGGGCGTTCAATAAGTAAGTATCCCCCCCCCCTCAAAAATCCACGAAAATGGACCAAATTTAAAAAACTTTAGATGGAAATCTTCTTTAGGATATACTGAATCCAGCTGTCTAAGAATCAACGCAATCGGACAAAATGCGGCCGCACACGGGTCGCGGATGCGCGTTGCGGCGTGAGCCGCTCCCGCCGGCTCGGCATCAAGCGCGCGACGAAATGTTTTGCTTATCACCTTTTCCAGCCAACGATAAGGCCTTTCCCTGCGAGTTGGGTGTACGCACCTGATTGATAGTAAGAAAATAGTACACAGGTAGTACGATAACATGGAAAATTCATTGATAATAACTTCTTACCACCATGGGATTCGAAAAAAAATTGGTCCGGTGGCAGTGTTTATCGTGTGTTCGCCATGGAGCTACCGCTTCAAGTCGTCCAGGATTGTGAACTTCGGGGAGTGATTCGATTTTTGACCGCGAAAGACAAAAAAGACACCATCGGACTTTCATTTGTTTCCATATCTCAAGGCGGAACTTGGTGGTGTGCATTTTGAATCTGTGGAGGAGGTCAAAAATGCTTGCAGCACTTTTTTCAAGAATCAGCCCAAGGATTTCTATGCGCGAGGCATCAAAAAGTTGGAGTCTCGGTATCAGACCTGTTTGGACCGAAAAGGTGGATATGTGGAGAAATAAGGTAAGCCCAACTCATGTTTTTGACCGATGATTTTTTTCCCTACCCGGTTGTTGATTAAATGTATGAACGTTTGAAGAGAAGCCTCTCTAGCCGCGCGCTACTAAAAATTCGGCCGAGCCGGCGGGAGCGGCTCACGCCGCGACGCGCATCCGCGGCCCGTGTGCGACCGCATTTTATCCGATTGCGTTGATTCTTAAATAGCTGGATTCAGTATATTCTAAGGAAGATTTTCATTTAAGGTTTTTTAAATTTGGTTCATTTTCGTGGATTTTAGAGGGGGGGGATACTTACTTATTGAACGCCCCTCGTAGTTATGTTTTGCACTTTCATGGAGCTTTTTTATTACAGTTATTATGTGGTGATGTTTTGTTGTCGATTTTATGGAATCTATTCTAAAATGCAGAGTTTTTCTTCATTCCATCTCGCTCCATCTTGTTCCAGTTTAAAAAAAAATCGTCTCAAGTTTCGTCTCAATGTGTGGCGGGTCACGGGAGGAAAAAAAAAAATCGAAGAAAACGCGCAGTAAGAAAGAAAAGAAGGCAAACGTTACTAGGGAGAGGGCGAATGCCTGGATGGGAAGGGGGGAGGGGGCGAAAAAAATGACGATCACCGCTCAAAAAGTTGTGACAAATACATTTTTAAGCTTTCAAAGCTTCACGCGTAGCGAAAGACAAATCGTTCCGCAATGACAGCGATGCGAAAGAGCGCGAGGTTTTCAGATTCACCATATAAAACGCGCCTGCTTCGAACCGTTTACTCCGTTGTGGATTAGGCGAATTTTCATTTTCATCGATATCTGGCAACGGTGAAGGAAAAGGCCGTTTAATGATAGCACGAATCTCACGCGCGTTACCCCCTCAGTCTCCAAGATAAGCCCCCCCCCCTCAAACCCCCTTTTCTGATGTTTTTGACCCCGTTTGGCAAAAATGAATCCACCGCTTACGAAGCGAGAAGTAAAGTATTCGTTATTTATTTTATTTTCTTTTTGACGCTGAAATTCGGTCGTAGTGAAATTTGACGTGTGATTAGCCAGTCGTCAAGTAAAATTCAATGAAGAAAGCGGCGCAGGGCTCTAGCGGATCCAAGATATTGTCCTTCTCTCTCTTTTCCCATTAGAACGAATGTGTTCGAAAAGAATAGCGGAGAGGGGGTGAATATCACGCGACTGCCCCGGATCTCTCCTTTTCTAACACACGCATTCTAATGGGGAAAAGAGAGAGAAGGATAAATTCCTGGATCCTGGATCCACCAGTGGCGCGGGCGGTTGCAAGAAATGAAAAGAAAGATAACAAATTCCTCCCCAGTCTTCCGACTAGAAGCTAGGAAGGCGGTGTAGATTCAGTGGCGGCGGGTGCAATCTGGCAGCGTCGCATTTCGTCCATTTAAACTCCTGTAAAATATCGATTTGAGGAAGTGTACTGTGCACCTCCAACATTTCGCCCTTTTTTATGACTTGAAATGGGCAAGATCCAATGTTGTCAGACCTCTCCATTTACTTCTCGTTTAAATAATCATAATTTATACTCATGTAATCATAATTTTGTTCATATTCTATGAAACCGATACAAGAAACTTCATTACCTGTTTAAAAAAAAAAAAAAAAAAAAAAAAAAAAAAAAAAAAAAAAAAAAATATTGTTTGATAATAAAAAAATAGTTTTACAACTTTCATAAGTTTTCAAAGAAACACAAGCTGCCTATCGTAACACAAAATGCAACGCTACTCACAACCCAATTTCAACGAATATCGATGATCCCCCCCCCCCCTCGAAAAAAATAGAGTTTGATTGCCAGTAAAAGCTGACTGTATAAACTTTTAAATTGAATTATTCTAGCTTAGACTTAAGTTTTGTTCTCACCAATTTATCGCGGATTTAACTTTTCCAAGAAATGTCCGTATCTTTTCTATTTTGAAACATTTACTGATCTTTATAGTCTAAAGCTCCAATTATTGGCTCGTTAAAGAAAAATGAAAAATTTGATTAATTTATAGTATCGTAAATACGGATCCTTGTCCAGCGGTCTTTTCAGAGATTGCATCAAATTAATTTGTTCCATATGGCCTAATGCAAAGGATTAAATATCAAGAAAAATTTAAACATATACCTATTCACTCCTAGCGAAGCAACAAGATCTAGCAATAGAGGCTGGGACATGTTTTAAGTCCTTTCTCAACGTGTGATAACATGGGCAATCTGGAAATGGATCGCTTGCCACATATTGTTTAACCCTAAATCCAAAATTGTAGTTGGTTTAAAACGAAAGTGCAAGCGTTTCAGAGTGGCTATTTTGACACAGAGTTCTAATAAAACTAATCAGATGAAAAAACGTAGCTTCTTGTTTCTGTTATTTGTCAATTTCTTTATCGTGCAAATCCTAAAAAAAAAAAAAAAACAGCCATACCAATTCCTATGTCCAGATAGCCACTCTCAAACACTTGCTGTTTTGCTTAAAATACAATTCCAAGTGAAGTTGTCATCCTTTTTTTTTAAAAGGTTAAAACATATATGAGGCAAACAAGCAGAGCCCGTGTTAAATGTCCATAAAAGATTTCGTTCATGACTGCCTCCTTGAAGTTTCAATATCCTGACCCACAAATCCTCTCTATCGCTATAGCTCGTTAGTGCAAAGACTCAAAAAGTTTCTACTCTGCCAGAAATGATAAGAATCGCCTGCAATCAGTTGGTTATGCAATAACATATCTTAAACGTCAAAATAGTTGCGCAGGACTTCGCACTGCAGACGGTCAGGCGCGGCGCATCTTTTCCCGACGCGACGGTCCCATTAATTCGTACCACACCGAACGCGTCGCTTTCTTTTCACGATTAAAGTTTACAAAATACAAAGTTTGAAATTTATTCGTAGGAATTTGGAGAGGGAGGGAATACCCATAGCCACCATTTTATCTTTGAAAGAAAGCAATTTACATGTCAATACATTGCAAAATGAGTCATATACAGGCGGAAGTTAGGCAAACTCTGTCGGGTTTGTGTGTCACTTCTTGGAATTTGATCAGACTGGTGACAGGAGAGTATCGGTGAGTTGCGGTTTTGATGAGTGTATTCAACCCACGATGCAGCGCACAATGGTCTGAGATAGCAAGAGAGTGGCCAAAACTCAAAAATAAATTTATCATTAAGCTAACATTTATAAACTTTCAAGGCCTATTTTAATAACAGAGAACACTCTTACCAAGTAATTCAAACCTAGCAATTTTACAAAATAGTTTTAAAAAATCATTAAAAGGTCAAAAACGATGATTTTTTTTTTTTTTTAATTTTTTTTAATTGATTTTTGGCCTCTTTTTTCTGATATCAGACAAAATTGCGCTGCGTACAATGGTCTAAGATAGCAAAAAAATGGTTAAAAATCAGAAAGTAAATTTATCATCAATTTAACATTTATAAGCTTTTAAGGCCATTTTTAATCACAGAGAACACTCTTAACAAGTAATTTAAACCTAGCAATTTTACAAAATAGTTTTAAAAAATCATTAAAAAGGTCAAAAACGATGATTTTTTTTTTTTTTTTAATTTTTTTTCACTGATTTTTTTGGCCTCTTTCTTCTGATATCAGACAAAATTGCACGGCGTACAATGGTCTGAGAAAACTAAAAAGTGTACAAAAGCTTTAGCGGTTTCTAAGCTTAATTTGAAACTTTTCAGTGACACTTCTTAAATTATAATTCACATTGTTAATTGTGTTATCTGTAATTAAAATAGGTCTTAAAAGTCTATAAATGATAAACTGATGAGAGATTTACTTTCTGTTTTTTTCCCATTTTCGAATGATATCAGATCATAGAGCGACACGATTGTTGGCCTGTCAAACATACGGTTTTAATGCGAAGTCAATAACGGTTAGCCAACAATGTTCTCATCGGGCGTCATCAGCTTTGAAAAAATCTCACGTAGAGTTCCAAATTATCTCTCTCACTCTCTGCAGAGACTCTTATGCATAGCAATATCTTGCTAGTGGCGAATTTCGTACACAATGTGTTGTTTCAAAAAAATTTTTGATCAGCATCTCATTCAAATGACCCCTGAAATTTATTTATGCCAAAAAAATTCACAAAAACTCTGCGTTCGATTCTGCTCCGTTTTCTATACCGCGGTGGTCTTGCCCTTCATGTTTTATTATTTTTCCCCATAACTAACCTAAAAGTCAAAATTTCAAAAAAACAAAAATTCCATTTTCACTTATATTCGTGAATATTCAGTTTTCTGTAAATACTTTTAGAATCCTAAAGAATTTCATCAAAAATACTATGTTTTCAACTATTTTGTTCTCTTTGCTTTGAAAAAATGAGTTCTGATTTTTGTTTTTCTTTTTGGGTTTGTTGCAGGTACTTTGAAATTTAAAACTAAGAATCGTCTATCCATACTCTACAGTTCACAAACACGCTGATTTTTAATTCAATGCCATGTAAGAATTTTGGCCTCTTTTCAAACTTTTTCTGTATCGTATTATTTGCTTGCCTCCGTTTAGGGTAGGACCTTATATGTTTAACCAGGTCCTTATAGGACTTATCAAGGCTTCACCCATCTATAATGTTATTTGAATCGTTTGGCCGACATTTGTTACCTAGTTTTGGATATTTATGGTAGTCTTTCGATAAAATGACAGTCCTAAAAAAATTGCAACAAACTGGAAAAAATATTGGTTAGTTTTTGCTTTTTCCGTGTTTTTTGCCTTTAAAATATGAAAAGCTGAACCCCTGATTCTAAATATACATTATTTATCCTAAACAATTATGTGTTGAACCATTGGCAGCCCATGCAATTTGGCAATAATGGCATTTCTCCATTTGATTCTATTTAAAACAATCGATTTGAAAGTGAAACAGCGCCGTCACCAGAAATTGATCGAACAATTAATTAGTACAGAGATTCAAATGGAGGATTAACTTTGTTGCCAAATTGTACGATTAAACACGCCGCGTTTCGCGTAGTTCTTTTTATTGACGAATTCAATTTTTTTTTTTTTTTTTTTTTTTTTTTTTTTTTTTATGGTAAGGAAAGAAAGGGGGTGCCCTAGAACTGCCAATCACTGGGCGGTAAGTACCCTCTAGACCTCCCATTCTACAAGTTTGCTCCTTTCTGGCAATTTTTCTGCGGACGCCCATCAGGAGCGACGCGTGCTATTTGACAAAGTTCCCCCCCCTTTAAACACATTGAAAAGGTCGAAGCATCTAGTCATTGCCAATGACCGAAGGATTCGATTTTTTTAGTAAGTTTAAATGGAGAAAGTACATCGTTGCCAAATGTCACGCCTCGCTACTGGCGCCCATGCTTGCGGGGTCATATTTTGAGTGAAAAGCGTATAAAAATCCACGTTTCCGTTACCTCCTCTCTGATGACGGGAATGGGTCTGTTGCGTACTTTTGCTACATGAATATAACTCATTGTTTCTAACGTAAAATTCGGCGAAAATAACGATGCGCACATTATAAACTTTCAAAATCCACTCATTAACTTAGAAAATACCTTCCATTTCAAACAACCCGCTACACTAGACACTATGTCACCGACTTATAACTACATAGATGGAACCATCTCGTTTTTGTAAACATGAACAGAACTTACAAACATTGGAATGTTTCGTTTAGATGCGTACATTTCTTATATTATTATGTAATCTTTGATAAACCGAAAAGACCAGACAGCAAATGCAGCCAATAGTTCATGTATTTAGAAGAGAATTCCATCATTTTGTAGTTACGATGTTGTTTACGTAGGCACGGTGGTTCCGTCTATGTAGTAGTATACCGGTACAAATAGTGTCTAGTGTAGCGCGGGCTGTTTGAAATTGAAATGATTTCATGAGTTAATTAGTGGATTTTGAACGTTTTAAATATGCGCATCATTATTTTCGCCGAATTTTACGTAAGAATCAAGGTTCTATATTGTTGTAGCAAAAGTATGCAACCGACCCATTCTGTTCCTCCGCGCGAACTGTTCCGGTGATTTAACACATTGCATTGGCAACGTCGCTTCGAGACGGAATAATCAGTGGGAGGGTGGAGGGGGGGAGGCATCGATTTTATTCACATTTCTAAGCTTCATTTAACATCACCCTTCAGGTCGAGCGGTTAATTATTTTAATAAAGTGTTTGTATACTCTCTGTGCTCTCTCGCGACAAAGACTATGGTCGACCCCTCTCCTCCCTTCTCCTTCCCACACCCTCTCTCTTCATCAACATCAACCACTTCTCTCGTATACATACAATAAAACGCTCTTTTTACCGCTCTCCATCCATTGCATACTGTAGAGTTATAATTGAGGGGCTCTTCCATCAAAGGAAGGTCCTGACAACAAGGGGTGATGCTCATTCCGAAGGAAACCTGGCGTGATTCCAATGCTCAAATCTCGGATAAGGCTCACCTCTTGTTTTGTTGGTTTTCAATCGATTGATTGCCTTCGCGATTCAACTCTCCCTCTGTGCTCATCATTCGTCTATCGTCTATCGGCGGTATCGAATGAAAATTCGCGGTTTCTTTTGAGATCGGAAGAACTCTTTTTTGCGAGTAAAATGGAAGCAAGCACTAAAAGCTCGCGCGTTTTTTGAAGCTGTGACCAGGAGGCTGATTCTGCTCTTTTGGACAAGATAAGACGAGCTAGCGGGAATCGATCATTCACTGAAGGAAAAAAAAATAATAATAATAATGCCAACTTTAAGTATTTACTTACTTGAAAGTATGGTCAATGCTAAAATAGGTGAATTAAAGCAACACGGAGTTGATTTAACTATTTTAAATGGTCAAACTAAGAATGTTTAGTCTTGATCATACTTTTGAATAAGTAAATACTTTAAGCACTTTAAGTAAGCATTTCTTTTTCAGTGCTCCCATTGATTTAAATGGCGTCACGTGACAATTTTGAAGTCGTTCGAGTCTTTCTTTTCAGACCGAATGACTCCCCGTCCCTCAAATGACCCGAAATCTGTCACGTGACGCCGTTTAAACCAATGGGATTGCTCGATTCCCGCTATAGTTCGTCTCGTCTAAAAGAGCAGAATCAGCTCCTCGGATGAGGTTGATGAGGCTTGATATGCTCTTAACGTTATTTTCAAGATATTTCCACGAAAAGTATTTCTCTTTTACACCGTAGCGAAACACATATAGCCTCGATACACATTTGGCAATGTTCCTTTTGTCAATTTTAACACATGAAAAGGATCAAACTTCCGAACGTTCAGTGAAGACTTTCGAATTAGATTTTTGTCAAGGGCTTAAGTCGGCCAAATCCAGCTTTGAAACGTGTCACTGATAACGGGGCTCTTGCAAACTTTTGCTATTAGGAAATAAATAGTACAATCTGATGTAAATACAAGCGATAAACCCGAAAATCGTACTGAAACAGTCTAAAATGCAGTAATAAACTCACAAAACCGCCGTAACTGTAAGATCGTAATGGTGGTTCAACGCAGGTATCATGGAAGATTTCTGTTTAATTTGTCACTTTCTCTACGGAAACACGAAGAAACGTCTCAAATTAGATAGGAATCTCCCATGATGCCTGCGTCTCTCCGCCATGAAGCCCGATTCTGAGAGTGAATTTTTTGATTTTTCAGTGTACTCATCGTCATTTTCACAGGTTTTTATGCTACACGGAAAAAAAAGATTAGTGAACATAACCATACGGATACCTGATTTTGGCACCTGCTAGATTTTATGGTAAACTTGAACAGAAGTATGGTACGTTTACCGATACTTTGAGTAAATTCGACATGCAATCAGGTAACACCAATTATTACCTAGTCAAAACATAGTATACTTCTGATTAACATTACCATAACATCTAGCAGGTGCCGAAATCAGGTATCCGTATGGTTATTTTCAACGTAGTTTTTTTCCGTGTAGAATCAACTCTTCAATCCCTGGGAGCAAAATTTTGCCAGAGCCCCATTAAGATAAGCAGTAGCGGCACGTGCAATCTGGTAACGTTGCATTTCGTCCATTTGAACCTGAGAAAAATATTGATTAAATGGACTTCACTGTGCAATGTCCAATGTCGACCTTAATTACTTTAAGTGGACTAAATTCAACGTTGCCAGATAGCATGCGCCACCTCTGGAGATAAGATGAGTGATCTTCGATCCATACCATCGATCTCGAATAATCGAGAAGCATCATCTTTCTACATGGCTCACCATCGTCATGGCAACGCAACGATGCTCTGCACCAGCGTAACAGAATAAGTGCAACGCATCAACCCCCCGTATCCTCACTCTATATATATATTTCTATGCCCCAGCTAGCTAAGGTATCCGTTAAGTGCAAGGTGTAAAATATCAAAGGGAAAAAGGCGGCGGCAGTGATGTCTCGAAACTCTATCCGCAGTCAAGGTGGGGGGATAAGAAGTCTCTCTCTCTCTCTCTCTCTCTCTCTCTCTCTCTCTCTCTCTCTCTCTCTCTCTCTCTCTACCCGACTGCTTTTTTTATTCGTATGGGCACACAAAAGGACAAATCATGAACTTTGCTGACGAAAAAAAATCTGTGATATTCAACCTTCGAATCCACCAAGGTATTCGCAACTTAAATTGGTAACTGTGCCACCCCCCCCCCCCCCCGAATAGGCATCGATTGGGAAGAAGGAATGTCATGAAATGCACCAATCTTTATACCCATTTTCCTTGTTAATTTTAATTTTCAAATTTTTATGAATTTCGGAGGTTGAATTAACTAACATGTGTGTTTTGAGTCGCTGATTCTGCGACGAGATCTTAAGTTTTCTCCTTAAATTTTCAGTGTATAAGCTCTAATTTTCAGTTTTTGGTAACTTCGACAAAAAAATTGGTCTATAAGTGTCAACATCTTTTCTAAGGCAGATCCAGCAATTTTGTAACTGTGTATTATTCCCATTTGAATGCACGAGAAACAATCGATTAGTAACAGGGCCATTGCCCCCTCAAGAATCGATAGTTTCGCATACGTTCAATTGGGACAAATCCATGGTTGCCAAATTGCTGGATCCGTCTATGCATTTTTGCGGTTCTGTGACGGATTTAGTTGCTCATAATAACAATGCCGCTGTCTTTCGCATTCATAAAAGTGGTCTGTAAATCCTATAATGATCCGATTTACAGTGTATTTTGTCAGCCTAATCAACGACCATCGCTGTGTTCTAAAGGCGTAAAATTCCTCGCTCCCTAACCTCCAAATGGGGACTCATTACATGTAGAGGGTCCCACTCTGACCCCGATTTAATTTATGAAATCCGCAAACGACCTCAAATCATCCAAAAATTGAAAAAAAAATGAAAAATAAACGAAAACGTGTCGAATTACTATGAGACGTTTTCTTCGCTCATGTCGTTACATTGTGCGACAAAGGCAGACATGAATGAAACCATTGCAGGGTCTCTGACCCAGTTTTACAGGATTACTGACAACCTCTCCGCCCAATGGGCAAAATGGACACGTTTGTGGTAAAAGATTAGCCAGCGAAAATCACCTACTTGTCGCTTTTAAGCTATCGTAGCATTCGTAGCTTCCACATTTAATTTCACACACTTCAGACGACGTGGGTGTTGTGCACTGCACACTCTTTCTGTGACAGTTTCGTGCACTAGATATAAAATTAAGACTGACTAAAGGTATCACAAATATGATTATTCAGAGACTAAAAGTACATAGAATGTAGTCGAAAGATGTAGATAAATTATTGAAAATCATAGTATAGGTTTATTGGGTCATTTTAAAAAAAAAATCCATAAAAGCTTAGGGTAAGCACTAATCAGTGCATTTATTGCTTGCTGGTACCGTAAGCCACTGTCTCAATGTGAATCATACAGTTCCATGTGCGTGAGTTTTGGTCTCTAAATAGTTCATTTTATTCCCACCGTGCGAGGTGGTGGTGTGGCGTTAGCGTCGCGTCGCAGCGGTCGTTCGCCGTCGCATGATGACTCTTGACTTGTCACTCGCGTGTGGCTGTTGTACTCACTATTGTTGTTGTGTTGTTGTTTTTGTGTTTTTTGTCATTGTTGTTCATCTCTCTCTCTCTCTCTCTCTCTCTCTCTCTCTCTCTCTCTCTCTCTCTCTCTCTCTCTCTCCCTCTCCCTCTTTCTCTTCCCTGTCTACCCCCTCTCTCCCTCTTCCCTGTCACCCCCTCTCTCCTCCTTCCACTCACACAAGTACTCCCACACACTCAATGTGTCCCACTTGGATGTGTGTGCAGGGGATAGTCTGCACTCAGTTGAGTAAAAAACGTGTGTGAATGAGTTTGATTAATTAAAGCGGTTACCGGAGAAATGACGAACAAGAGTGCAACTTTGCCCCCCTCCGCAAATTGCCGCTCCTCAAAATTATGAATTTGATGACCTGTTTTTGTCTTTTCCTGCTTCTTCACAATTGATTTTGCTACCTTCGGTGATGCATTTTGAAATTTCATAATATTTTCTTCCTTTTTTTTTTGCTAGTTCACCCTAATTTTGCCACCCGGGGTAAAGGTAACAACACCCCCCTTCCCCCCGTCATGGCACGCCTCTGGAGTTAGAAGCTACCCTCCACGACTGTTCACTACTTTTCTTTTTATCAACTATTTAGCGGCGTGTTTATGTGTGTGTGTGGTAACTTCAAGCGTTCAGTCGGCTTCCATACAATGAGTGAGCGCAGAAGCCACTCAGAAGTCTAAACTGGGTCTGGGCTGCAATTGTTGATGCCTTGTTTTTAACTTAAGCTTAGTACTTTGTGTCGACAGCGCCAGAGACTCGATACACCATAAAGCATTGTCAGATTTCATTGCAGTCAACAAGACTTTTTATCATCAGGATTTAGAACAGAGTTGCCAGATTTCTGATGAAAATCCGTTTATTTTACCTTGAAGTTTATGGATAATATACGGCTGAAAGTTGTGCATATGGAAACACTGATTTCTCGTGTGGATCGCATTACAAAGGTGATGCTTCGTATTGATTAGCTAATCATGCATTCACATCCAAGGCGTCGAGTGCAGTTTGGCAACATCACACTTATCGTCCCTTTAAACCCGTGAAAATAGTCGACATATGAAGACGGTGATGCACAGTGCAATTACTTTGAATCGATATTTTACAAAAGGTCTAAATGGGCGGGATGCAAGGTTGCCATATTGCATACGGTGCACTATATGGTCTATGATGGTAAAACAGTGGTCTTAAAATCAGTGGAAAAAGTTAATCAAAAATCATCGTTCTCGACCGTGCCTTGTAAGCTTAACTTTAAAACTTTCTATTGACATTCCTAGGTTAAATATACTTTTTAAGTGCATGTTCCTTGTGATTACAATTTATTGGTCTTTAAAATTGATAAATGATAAATTGATGTTTATACTTTTTGATTTTTGACCTTATATTCTTATTGACTATCTCAAACCTTCGTGTGGCTCCCTTGTTTCGTATGAAAAACCTATTGATTTTGATTTTGATCGGTCGTTTTTTTTATGAATAGTTTTCATACTCGGAGAAAAATATTGGAGACTATATTTCCCCAAATTTTACGTGATATTGTACCAGCAACTGTTGGGAGACCAGCCATTGTTGGGGGATATGTTACCTCGAACTTCCGGGAAATTTAGACCAAAAGTTGAGGGAATATTCAACAACTTTTGAATAGTCTTCTTTTTTTTCCAATCTGAATTCCTCCAAAGTTGACACAATATTTCTCCAGTTACTGCTGGTGTAATGATTGAACGTAAATAAAATCATACAAAACTATAATTAATGTTTGAATTAAAATGATAGCAGTGGCGTCGCGTGCCATCTGGCAACAATGCAACTGATCCATTTAAACTCATTAAATATATCGAATTTTCCTTGTGCACTGTGCACCCCCTGAATTCGATATTTTACATGAGTTTAAATGGATAGAATACATTGTTGCCGAATTGCACGCGACGCCACTGAATGATAGTGGGAATGTCAAAAATGTCCGTTTCTATTAAGGAATATTCAAATGAACCGCTCCAAAAGTCAGATAGCCAGTCAAAAGGTACGGCTAAAGTCCCGACTTGCGACGCAACGTATTCTTTCTGAATTTCGTGCTTTTTTTTTCCTTTTTGAAGGCGCTTAGTAAAAGTTTATCGCGACCGAGGTAAAGCTGGTGTAATCTTTGGGGAGGCGCGATAATAATCTTTGGTCACACGCGCCAGTGAAGGTATGGTCTAACTTTTTGCCGGCTAAAAACGCTCATGCGAAGAGCCGTCATGCTCCAAAACCCCTCCTTCTCTATTCTAAAGCCCTCGCACAACAACGAATTCCGATTTATTTTTTCAGCCGCTTTTCTGAGTGAATTTGTGCCCGCCCCGTCTCACTTTTCAGCCTAGTTTTTATCGATGGATTTTCCTCCGGCGTCCGACCGCGAATTTTCGGTGTCTGAGCTCCCTTCTCGTGTTTTTTTACTCCCTGAATACAATAAGTACGCAGCGTTGCCGTAGTTGCGTGTATTTATTGGGATTCTAGATTCCATTCGGTGATTTGGAGACCTCCGTCCACGCTAAAGACACACAGAGCTGCCGTTACGCGTATAATTGACAAGGGCGTAGCGTGCAATTTGGCAACGTTGAATTTTTCCCATTTAAACCCATTCAATAGGTCGAATGCAAAGGTGTTCACCGAACACCCAATAGTTCGATGTTTTCCATGAGTTTAAATGGATAAACTGTATCGTCGCCGAATTGCACGCTACGCCACTGATAATTGACTCCTTATGGACCCACTAGCGGATCCAAGTTATTATGTCCTTCTCTCTCTCTTCTCCCATTAGAATGCATGTGTTAGCAAAGGATAGAAGAGGGGGCGAAAATCACGTGACTGCCTCTAATCTGTCCTTTTCTATCATACACGTTCTAATGGGAGAGGAGAGAGACGGATAGATCCCTGGATCCGCCAGTGTGTAGACCAATCCCGAGTATATTCGTTTTTCTCCTCTAGTCTATTTCACATTGTTCCAGTAGCATGATTCCGAATTAACACAATTCTCGATGAAGTATAATAAGATAAGATTGCATCTTGCGCCTTCAATCCGCCATATAGGCAATTCCAACTCCCCCGAGTACGAACAGTTAACTACACCTTCCGTATATGAACGGGAAAGTGCGCTCATGTAAACTAACCTGGTCTATAGAGGGTTCATGAAATGTTTCAATTCACCGATGACTCCACCGGTTGAGGAAACATTGCAGAGTTCAATTCAGAGTATGATTGTACTCCACGAAAACACGCTGATCTGCAATATTTTCTCAATCGGTGGAAACACCGTTAATTAATTAAAATATTCGCACGTTATTTTAAAGTCATCGACGACTCAACCGATTGCGAAAAGATTACAGTTATTTTCATGCGTTACAGTCAGAACTGTGTAATCTTTTTTCAACCAGTGGCATCATCGGTGATGAAAAATTCCATTAATTATACGCAAAACGGCAGCTCTGCTAAGACAGAACTATCGTTGAAAAAAAAAATTCACCAGAAACAACAGTGGTGATCGCAAACTGCTGCGTGTTGAAGCGAAAAATGTTCCATCGTTGTTTGTCAGTGAAAGCTGTTGTAGGAACGTCAACAAAATCCTTCAAATAACGTCAACCAACATCAGTTCCATCAGCCACAGTCCAAAAACAACGACTTTCGTAATGATATATATTTTTCAAATCTGAAAATGTCATGTTGCCTTATTTTCCTCTTTGACCAATGGGGGCAGTTGAAAGGGTCTAAATGGTGTGTTTTTTTTTGTTTTTGTTTTTTTGTTTTTTTTTGTTTTTGTTTTTTTGTTTTTTTTTCCCCCTAAGAAAATGAAAGTCCTCGATGAGCTGAAAACGAAGATTCCTTTGGTTTCTAATTAAGTCCCATTAATTGTTCCGAAGATAAGATTTTGGCTCAAAATACATTGAGTCAGGGCTGCCGTTTTGCGTAGAATCAATGCTATTTTTCTAGTCACCGATGATTCCACCGGTTGAGAAAAGATTACACAGTTCAGTTCAGTGTATGACTGTAATGCACGAAAATACTCTGATCTGTAATCTTTCCTTAATCGGTGGAAACTCCGTTGATTAATTAAAATATCCGCAAGTTTTTTAAAGTCATCGACGACTCCACCGGTTGAGAAAAGATTACAGATGCGAGTATTTCAGTTTATCATAGTCATGCACTGAAGTGAACTGTGTAATCTTTTCTCAACTGGTGAAATCATCGGTAAATTGAAAAATAGCATTGATTCTACGCAAAACGGCAGCCCTGCATTATGAGTAGTGGCGTCACTACGCACACACAGTTTTACAACATTACACGTATGTATCTCCAAAACCGGGACACTTGTGAAAAAACCAAAGACACCATTGTTCTCAGCTCATCAAGTTCTATCATTTTTCTTACAAAAAACACAACATTTCAGACCCTTGCAACTGCCCCTATTGTTTGAGCGTTAAAAGAGGCCAGGCCTCAACCGGTTAAATCAAAGGTTACTGATTTGAGTATTTCTATCAGCCATTATTATACTTCTCAACAGTGGCGGCTCGTGCGATTTGGCAACAGTGTTTTTATCCCATTAAAATGCATGTAAAACAATCGAAACTCGAGGAGGCTGCCAGCCTCCGCTTGAATCGTTATTTTACCTAAGTTTAAGTGGGAAAGATGCATGGTTGCCAAATCTCACGGGCCGCTACTGCTTCTCAACTAACATGCGTCATCTTCCTGATGTTTGTCATCCTGTGATAGTGTGATAGGGCTACCATTTTATGGATTTCAAGTAGAATTTTTCCATGAGAACCGAGGATTCCACTCAACGAACAAATTTACTATCGATTCAGTGTAGATTCATTTTATTTACTGTTCAGTATTTTCTGTTTACATATTGTTAAAAAAAAATATTTCATACAAGTCATTTGATAAATTATTATTATTATTTAAGCAGCTGACAAAAATATAACTCACTTCATTTCAGCAGTCTGTCATGCAGTAACGCACGAAAATACAGTCATCTCTGTAATAACTTTTTCAAGTGATGGAAAGAATCATCTACCGATCCAGCAATCTCGCAACTGCGCATTATTCCCATTTGAATGTATGATAAACTATCGGTTCTTAAAGGCGCTATAGTCCCGTAACTAATCGATCATTTCTCATGCAAATAAATGGGAAGAATGCACTGCTGCCAGATCGCTGGATTCACCAATGAATGGACTCATCAGTGATTATACTATCAAAGTTTTATATTTTAAAGTCGGCAGTGTTTCGTGTTTCCATTAGTGTGACGAAAATATTACAGATATACCAGTGTTTTTTTGGATTATAGCCACACTGCTGATCTGCCTTGCGTAATCTTTACATTATCTCTTCGTTATATCCGGTGTGAAATCGTCTTTGTTACCTCTGCCTCAGCTAGTTTTGTACAACAGACTATCGTTTATTCTCCAATGGGTCTGTTGCAAACTTTTGCTACAACGATTAAGAGTGTATAATCTATTGTAAAATCGCCTGAAAAGTCCATTGGTGGCATCAGAAAGTCATAAAATGCAATAATAAACTCACAAGAGGCGTTTAATGGAATCCAAGATGGCGGAGAAATATCGAGCAATCTGTATGCATGCACCGTGAACATCCAAGGATGGCCAACTTTGACAACTTCACTGGAGGTAGAGGTTACGTGTTTGTTTACGTTGTGATTGGTTGTGATCGATATTGTGAGGTTGGCCATCCTTGGATGTTCGTGGTGCATGCATACAAATTGCTCGATATTTCTCCGCCATCTTGGATTTCATTAAACGCCTCTTGTGAGTTTATTATTGCATTTTATGACTTTCTGATGCCACCAATGGACTTTTCAGGTGATTTCACGTTACTTTAAACACTCTTAATCGTTCTAGCAAAAGTTTGCAACTAGACCCATTGGAATCAATGCACGGAAATCAGTTTATTCAACTGCACCTCCTTTCCCCCACCCCCGAGGATCGATCTTTTTTTCTATATTTGTATGAATACTTACTGACTTCATCATAATTCACTCACTATGAGATCTGACAACCTTGACGGCGAACAAATTACCTCGGGCAGGCCATTAGCTGCATCAAATTTTATGTCGGGAACGCATAAAAATGGAGAGCTTTCTCCCCCTCCATCTCCCCTCTCCGCCATCCGTTCTCCACCCCCTCCCAACACTTCCTCTCCCTCACCCACCTCTGTGTTCCTATTGAGCACTCGGGCAAAAGTTCAAGCTGGAAATAACTTGTAGAGCTGCAAGTTCAAAAGTTTTTTAATAACCGTCAAAGAAATCATTAATCATAGACGTGTAGCAGTTTGAATCGATAGTGGTCGCTTTCGGGGGTGCGAAGGGTTGAAAGTAGAGAAGGAAGCGGTGGCCGGGGTGGAAAGGGGGGGGTGAAATATGGAAAGAATTTCTGGTGGAGATGAGATGCCCAACGATGCCGGCTTTAGACTTTCATTTTTCGCTTTTCGATTTTTATTACAGTACAATCAAAACTGACCCTGGTTGTGTATGGGCATTGCGGGTGAAGCACGTCCGAACGGTTCATAGTGGTCTCTCTTTTCCTCTCTCTATCGCTCCCTCTCCCTCTCTCTTTCTCTTTCTCTCTCTTCCTCTGTTTCCATTTGACCATTTGTGTTAGAAAAAGAGACATGAAAATTTCCCGTTTTCCTACCGCACTTACCCTGTAGCTTCTTTTTTTTTTTAAAAAAAAAAAAGGCAAGAGACACCTTCAACATCAGAGTAAGCATTCAGCAATACGTTCGTGCGTTAAAGTCGCAAAGTGTAATAAATTAAGGCATTTATTACTGCGAAACTTGTGGCAGAGAAAACTTGAAAACGGCGTTAAATTTTCAGGTTTCTAGTCAGGAAAGAACAGACAGAAAGACTGAGTCGCGTAATCAGTGGCGTAGCCAGGAATTTTCCTGGGGGGGAGGGGGGTCCGAGGTCCGAAAATTGTCAAGGGAGGGGGGTCCAAAGACGAATGTTGGTGTCAAGGGAGTTTCAGACCCCCTGGACCCCCCCCCCCCCCCCTGGCTGCGCCCCTGCGAGTGATTGTCTTTCCTCTCCATCTCTCTTTCTCTTACACATTTAGTTTCAATGCGCGAATGGAGAATGACAAATGGTTTTCTGCCGTCGGTCTGGTTTCAGAACCCCCCCCCCCCCCCTCAACGGATATACCCCGGGAATATTATGACCTGTATGATAGCCTCAAGTGGCTCCATGTACCAATTTTGTAAAAAATAAATAAATAAATAAAATACCTGAGTTAAAGATAAGGTGAATAATTGGCCCTAATATTTGCAGATATAAACGTGTAGGAATTATGTTTCGCAAACTATCCTTATTCTTATCAAACTCTAGCACTTTCTAATATGTTCAGAAAAACCACGCGACCTTTCATCGCAGCGCTTTGTCCTAAAGTTCACACGTTCAATCCCAGGTTGCGCTACTTTTGCATGTACTCCTCGGCAGCTGTTCGAAAGAGAGGGAAAAAAAGTGTTTTGTTTAGAGACATTTTTATCGCTCTAATTTATACTCCCCCTTCCACCGCCATCTCCAGGAGGGCCTCCCCCGCCGCAACGCCCCCTCCCTTTTCCCCCACGCTTCTCAATCCAGAAACTTCAACGCGAATCTCGTGAAATATTCCTCGGAACCAGTGGCGCATGGACAGAGGAAGGATCTCTTACATCTCTCTTTTTTTCCCAATTTGAATGTATGAGTAAAAAAAGGATAGAAAGAGGAGATTTTCTCCCCTTGTCCTCCTTGTCTAACGTATGGAGTGTTTTAATGTAGGAGAGAGAGAGAGAGAGAGAGAGAGAGAGAGCGAGAGAGAGACAGAAAGAGAAAGAGAGACAGAAAGAGATAATTTCTCTTTCCGTGCGCTACTCCTTGGAACCCTAGGCAAGTGCATTAGTAAAACAAAGGTTACCGCAAAGCCGGAGGGAAACCGCGGAGACATGCAAGGGTTTGAAGAGCACTGATTGGCCGATTTCTTTTTTTCTCTTTTTTCCTCGTCGTCTACTTACTTGTTCATTCATGCAGTCGTTTATTCCCACTTGCTCAAATGATAAACCGATTTAATACGGGTTTTATACCGTATTTAAGGTGATTTCCGCAAGTTTCGACACCTTTTTGAGCTGCATTTGGTTTGGCTGTTCGAATCAATCGATTTAGAGCTGAGAATGGATCTTTTTAAAGACCTTGAAAAGCTCTGTTTGGCTGATTTATTTCCATCATGTCGCTTCTATCTATTAGGTCATGCAATTTTTTTTTTTTTGCTCTTACAAAATATGTGATAAGCCCATTTATAACTCTTATGAGGTAATGAGATTTTAAAATCTGAGGTTATAATTGTTCTCTAGAAAGCTTTAAGTAAGCGTCATTCTTTTAAATCTTTTACTTGGAGAGTGGTGTTCACTACGGGGGGGGGGGGGGGCTCTCAAGTGTCTCCAACGACTTCAAGTTAGTTTTGTTTTCACGTTAATTTCTCATTTTTTTTAAATTTATTTTTCGGATTTTATGACATTCAAAACACAGATATTCCCGATATCCAGCTGCCAATTTTCACATATTTTGGACAACTATGTTGTAGTCTTGTAGATGTCATTAGGGTTTTTTTTGCTCTTATAACGTTTTTTATGCTTATTAAAGTTTTAGCCTATGGGTAGAAACTGGTTCAGTAAATGGTTTTAAGGAAATGTCCTGTCTTTGTAGGATCGGTCTAATTCCTCTTATCCTATAATGATAAACAACCGAAAAACCAAACACCAAAAAAATAATCCTTCTCCAATTTGTTGCATTTATTTTTAGAATTGTAATTGTTTTCGAAACGTAGCCATTAATATCTAAACGTTAGTGATATAATGCAAAAATGTTATAAAACATTCAGTAGGATACACTTACTCAATCACTTAAAATATACAAAATTAAATTAATTATAAAAAAACAAAACAAAAAAAAAACCTCTTGAAAACCCCATTTGGGGTTTTTTCAGACACTTTCCTCCCCGTGTCTTAAGTTTGTCAAATAGCTTGGGCACACAAAAGGGTGAAATGAATCCTTTTTTTTTTGGACCATTCCGTATGAATAAGGTGATTTTTTTTCGTGACGAGGCAGCTAACCTTATTCCAGTGGCTTAGCGTGCAATTTGGCAACGCCGTAGTAGGGTCATTTAAACCCAAATTAAAGATCGAATGTGAAGGTGTTCGCCGAACACCCAATACTTCGATATTTTTCATTGGTTTAAATGGATAAACTGCCACGTTGCCACAGTGCTCGCTACGCCACAGACCCTAAAAAAAAAAAAAAAAAAAAAAAAAACTTAAAAAATCGACTCATAAATATTTTTAAACGAAATTCCAATATGGATATCGTACTGCTAGTCACAACAGAGGAGTGACATCTCTTTGCAGAGCTTTCTCTATGCAGGGAAAAGTACTTAATCAGCAACTGACAAATCATAGATGGGACTCCCCCGTTGTGACTTGTTAATTGACAGCAAACTTGGAATATTGTTCAAACACATTTACTTACAATAAGTTTGTAAGTAAATTGTTGAACTTGTCTATTCTTCTGACATTATTCTCAAGT
Organism: Trialeurodes vaporariorum; assembly: GCA_011764245.1. Classification (NCBI taxonomy): domain Eukaryota; kingdom Metazoa; phylum Arthropoda; class Insecta; order Hemiptera; family Aleyrodidae; genus Trialeurodes; species Trialeurodes vaporariorum. The sequence continues at coordinate 24,205,448 of VMOF01000013.1, forward strand.
GAGGTTACAAGAATTGACCCCCTTTACTGATGTTAGCGAAAGTTTGCAACAGTCCCATTGCAACGCTCTAAAAGAGCGATCTTCGTGAAAGTTTTCCAGGATTTGCGCAAGGAGATTGTTTTTGTTATGAAGTAAATAATGAAACGGTTTCATTTGAAAGAAGCAAGTCGACCCCGGATAGTTTTCAGTGTCGGTTGACGCCGACGGTTGATTTGTCCCATAGGGACGAGCGGGGACATTTGAGTCGCGGTATCTCCGGAAGGAAGGCCGGTAGAACTTTAGATGCGCTCTTCCGACGAAACTTTCATTCAACCCTGACGCTCATCCCTGGAAAAGAGACATACCTGATTTTTTGTGATCTCCTCTTCCGGAGACCGACTCATTTATCTTAACTAGGCCCCGAAATATATTCCGAACGTGTCCGCCGTCACCGCAACTACCAAGGCATTTCAACTAAGATTCAAACCCTCCCCCCTTCCTTTCGCGCTCTCGATCTCTCTCTCTCTCTCTCTCCCTCTCTCTCTCTCTCTCCCTCTTTATATCTCTTTCTCTCTCTTTCTCTGCCCCTTTCTTTCTCCCTCTCTTTCTCTCTCTTTGTTTATTTCTTTCTTTCACCCTCCTTCTCTCTCTCGTTCTCTCTCCCTCTCTCTCCCCCTCCTCTCTCTCTCTCTCTCTCTCTCTCTCTCTCTCTCTCTCTCTCTCTCTCTCTCTCTCTCTGTCTCTCTCCCTCTTCATCTCTATTTCTCTCTCTTTCTCTGTCCCTTTCTTTCTCCCTCTCTTTCTCTCTCTTTCTTTATTTCTTTCTTTCACCCTCCTGTCTCTCCCCCTCTCTCCTCTCTCTCTCTCTCCCTCTTTATCTCTCTTTCTCTCTCTTTCTCTGCCCCTTTCTTTCTCCCTCTCTTTCTCTCTCTTTCTTTATTTCTTTCTTTCTCCCTCCTTCTCACTCTCTCTCTCTCCCTCTCTCTCCCCCTCTCCCCCCTCTCTCTCTATCCCTTTCTTTCTCTCTCTCCCTCTCCCTCTCTTTGACTCCCACTCTCTTTCCCTGTCGCCCCCCTCTCTCTCTAGCCTATATACCTCTCTCTTTTTCTCTATCTCTCTTTTCCTCTCTCTCTCTCTCTCTCTCTCTCTCTCTCTCTCTCTCTCTCTCTCTCTCTCACCCACTTTCTCTTTCTCTCTCCCCCTCTTTCTTTTACCCTCTCCCCAACATCTAAATGTAACCCGGCCACCACTCAGTAGTATATGTATGGAGCAAGCTATACTTTGAGAGACATCTTCAACCGATCAAATGGGGCTCTTGTACTTTTGCTGTGAGCAGATAAATAGTCGAATCTGCGCTGATGTTAAAACCAGGAAAAATCACGAAAATCACTCTAAAAAAGTCTCAAATTCAGTAATAGTCTCACTGAACGGCAATACTTTTAGACGCTAATAGACGGTCACTAGACGGTAATAGTTTTGCTATACACAGAGAAAAATACTTCGGTAAAATTTGATCACCGAAGTTTTCGGTTAGAGGAACCGAAATGTTCGGTCCTGATACCGAATGCTTCATTAGTAATACTGAGTATTAGGTAGGGGTGGAATTTGGGTTATACTTACCGATTTCTTCGGTACTTACGACCGAACATTTTGGTTTATTCAACCGAATATTTCGGTGATGAAATTAAGTCGAATCTTCAGTTCTAACAACCGAAGCATTTTTCTCTGTGTAACGGCAAGAAGGTAATGACAGTTCAACGCAGGTATCATGTCTAGAGATTCTTGTTTAGTTTGTCACTTTCTGTACGGAAACACAGAGATTTGTCTTAAATTAGATAGGAATCTCCCATATTATACATGTGTCTCTCCGCCATTAAGACTGACTCTGAGATTGAATTTCGTGATTTTTTATAGTATGTACTCATCGACATTTTTACAGGTTTTTATGCAAATCATTTAAAAGGACGCTAATATACGTGATCGCAGCTAAGACAGTATCCTTGAATTCTCCGTCCATGCAAAAGAGATAAAAAGATCATGCTACATAAACAAAGATACGAACAAACGAAGTAAAAGCTTTGAATCTATGCTGCGATAGTTTTTTCTTTCACTCTCCAATTATTCACGTAAATTTTACTACAAAAGAGAACTCTGTAGTGCCTTTGAATTCAAGCGTTGATTTCATGAAACTTACGTCAATTTCAAGAGAATTCTACGTACTATTTGCAACTTGAGCGAAGAGCATTCGAATGCCATTTAGGAAAGTTTCTGCGGCTCAAAACTTCCCCATACAAGTCTCATCAGTAGGTAATACAACCCTTTTCATCGTAAAACTCGCGATGATCGAATGACACAACATATTCTGATTCAGGGATTTGTATCTCTCTCTCTTTCTCTGGCTGTTTGAACACGTGTGTTAAAAAAGGATGTAGTAGAAGGGGCATGAGCAATCTCGTGACTGTTGCCCTCATTTCTTTCCTTTTCTAACGCATGCGCTCAAATTGGTATAGAGAAAGAGAATGAGACGATTCAGTGGCGGCTGATAAGTATGTCATAGCTATCGTTTAATGTAATCCTGTACAAAATGAGAATCGGTTATTTGAAGTTTCATTTGAATATTAAAACAATTACAAACTAAATGGCCAAAAAAACATCACCGACTAAGAATTAAAATGGGAACCAGACCAACAATAAATAAAAACTTCCGAGACGTTTCGGTGCACTCACAGCACCATTATCAATCGGAAAATTATAAAAATAAAAAAACAAAATACTCAGAACGAGGAGCACACTCTACTGAAGTTGGAAGAGGGACTGATTAACAAAAACCGCAACATCGGTTACATTTAATTTTTAATTACAACAGACCAACAAAACGCAGACAGAACCTCAATCAGTAGTTAACGTTTGGAAAAACTGGAGGTTTTAATTCTTAGTCTGTGATATTTCATTTGAAAGTGGACAACAAAGGCTGATAGAAATTACCATGTGCATAGCTGATTTTGGCGTCCGCTAGAAAGTAGATTTATGGTTTTCACCTTAATATGGAAAATGTAACGTACACGGAAAAAAAAGGACTGGTAGAATTTATCACCTGCATAGCTGATTTTGGAGTCTGCTATCAAGTATGGAAACTTTTACTATCATATGGTAAATGCAACGTACCTTGTGGTAAATTAAGTTGTCGTTTCATTCCACCACAAGGTACGTTGAATTTACCATATGATGGTAAAATTTACCATACTTGATAGCAGACTCTAAAATCAGCTATGCAGATGGTAAATTCTATACCAGCATTTTTTTCGTGAAGGTTCTTTCATCATCTTAACCAATGGTTAGACCTCCCCCCCCCCAAATCAATTTCAAAAAATCAGCTGAGAAAGAACATGAGTTCAGAATATCCCCCATATCCCCCATCCTTAACAATTCAACATAAATTACAAAATGACTGAACGGGTAAATGCGTTTCTTGGCCCAATTTTAGATCAAAATGTGCCACTTGTGTGTTGTCTCTTAAACTGAATTTTGATGTTGGCCTGTTTATTCCAATTTGTTCATAGAAAAATGGGTTTTTGATTGATTCTGACTAGTGTAGTAGTTATTGTTTGGCTATTTTCAAAAACTTAAACCTGATTTTAGAAAACATACACATAAAAAAATGTTTGCCTACATGTAGGGCAGTGGATAATTACACTAGCCACACTAATTCTATTACTAATTCATGGAATTGTATGCAATTTTTTGGGATCTATTTTAACCCAAAAGAGCCAAAAAATTCAACAAATTTTGAAAAAAAAAAATTCTGTATTGAGCCCCTCAAAGGGTTAAGTGCGCTTCTTAGCCCCCTCATGCGAACCTACATCAATTTTGAAGACCAATTTTTTTTTTTTTTTTTTTTTTTTTTTTTTTTTTTTTTTTTTCTGGCACTTTGATTGTTTCCTTCAAACACTAACCCATTGTGTGTCCGTAGCACCATACCAATGGCATTGTTGGCTGGAAATTCGTAGATTCCAGTGATTCTTGTGTAAGTACGAGGGTTGTAGATGAAGAAGGGTAGGGGGATCGTTGGAGGGGGTGGTTAAGAAGGCGAGGGGGTGAAAAGGGCGAAAAGGGCGAAAAGGGTGAAAAGTCGAAATCTCTGTTTACCTGGAACACTCCGCGCTTTGCCCCCGTAAGATTTTCCACCTCTGTATGCTACCCCTTCTGAATATTCTAAGCTCCTGGGCTTTAGCCTACCACCAAAGTCCGCATCGGCGAAGGCCGCTGTCGGGGGGAAGGGGAAGGGATGGTGAAAGGGTGGGGGGGGAGGAGAGGCGAGGGGGCTGACTTGTCTTGCGAACTCCTCGCTTGATGGAGGGATGAAGGAGAAGAGTTTTACGAAATGATGAGAAAGGGTTGGGAAGAAGGGGTGGGGGTGGGTGGAGGGTGGGAGGCAACGGATTGATAGCACGGGGGGTGGCACAAGAACGCCGCGAAATCAAGATATACCGCGCGGTATTTTACTCCTTGTAATCCCTTTTAAAAGCTGTTTTTTGCCCCCGCACCGCTAGCCCCCCGCCCCCCTTCTTCCATTCACCCCTCCCCTTTCCCTCCCTATTACCTCTACTGCCTGCTGACGTGCTCTAGCAAACGCTCTCGGTAGTCGCGGTTCTCTATTCTCCTCGTTTTATTTGGTTCTCCGAAATTTCTAAGTGAGTAATGTCGAGAAGATGGGTCTATAGGTCCGTTGTCACTGCAGTGAAAAGCGTCAATTCCAATGGAGATGTTGCAAACTTTTGCTACAGGCTTATTAATAGTTGATTAAGGGGTAATACCCTGTAAAAATAACGATTAGCGCACTAAAAAATCACGAAATCCACTCCTAAACTCACAAAATGCTTTTAAACGCGAGACCGGAATGGCGGCCGGAGCCGCGGTTTTCATTGGGGTTCCCTATCTTCAATCAGCGCCATCTACACGAGGTGTTCTCGCAACACCACACAAGAAGAAGAAGAAGCATACCTACAATTACCATAAGAAAACCGCGGCCTCAGCCGCCATTACGGTCTCGCATTTAAAAGCATTTTGTGAGTTTAGGAGTGGATTTCGTGATTTTTTAGTGCGCTAATCGTTATTTTTACAGGGTATTACCCCTTAATCAACTATTAATAAGCCTGTAGCAAAAGTTTGCAACAGCTCCATTCCACGGTGAAATCACTTGAAAATAAAGTCACGCTTTGGTCTGAGATCGAAAAAATAGTGGCCAAAAATCAGTTAAAAAAAAAATCATCAAAAATCGTCGTTTTCAACATTTCATGAGCTTTCGGGGCTCTTGCAAACTTTTGCTGTGAGCATTGTGAGCAAATGAATAGTTCATTCTGATGTGAAAACCAGCAAAATTCACGAAAATCACACCGAGAAAGTTTAAAATCCAGTAATAAACCTACATAACTACATAAATGTCAAGATCGTATAAAACTATCGAACTAAAAGGAATCGGCGGTGATCATCGCATTCGACCTTTTTGTGTGGGATCAAATGGAAAGAATGCATAATGCGTATCACCTGATAACTTTCATCGTTCCCGGCCACCAGCAGCATCGATAGTAGGTACAGGCTTAATCTGCCGCGTATTGTCATTGAAAAGGACTCGAGCTTTTGCAAGCAGATCGATAGTAATAACTAACACGTGCGTGGTAAGGGGGGGGGGGGGGGGGTAGAGATAAGAATCTAGAGCATCTATTAGACTGATTCATTAGTCTGTATGATTTATTTATTGTTTTTTTCGGAGTTCTGAGTTCATTTTTTACCCCCCCCCACCCCCCACCCCCATCCCCTCATTCTTCTACACGCTCTCGAAACAAGTTTGCCTCACTAACACACTCGCAAGTACGAGGACGGACATGACACGGCTGCTTTGTCGCCGCCGCGCCGTGCGATCCGAACTACGTGCAATGCATCTTGGATGCGTTAGCGAGAGAAAGTTTGCAGAGTACAATCGTCGCACAGTAACATTATTTTATTTAAATTCGGGATCATTCGTTTCCGCATTCTATGGGTCCATTCGGGATCATTCGAATGGACCCATAGAATGCGGAAACGTTTCGGGAATCCGCAAGGAACAAAAAAGAAATGACATTTCTCTAAATTAGGTATATAACCTGAAAATATGCGGTCTGTGCATGCATTGATCTAAAATGTTGCCTTCTTCATAGTACTATATGATGAGAATGAAAGTGCTCTTCGCTGAAACAAAAGTGCCTTCTATTAATCGTTTCCTAAAAAAAGCTGTTTCAGGGGTGCACTCATGTGTAATTGTGAAATGACGAGCTGTTTATGATGTCGTCACAACACAAAAGTCCCTTTAAAACAATGTTCTGTGACCTTCAAAAGAAAGTGTTCCGATTCGAAACAGCCCTTGATAATTGTGTCCATTGTTTTACTAAGAGTTTTAGATTTTTTGATACATTTTCTCAAGTGGTAATCTCGTAAGACTCTAAAATACCTGAAAACTGCAAACTTCTTTAGAGCTGGTCTAGAAATGGAGGAATGAAAATTTCTGCCAGGATACTTTCTTTTAAAAATCATACTACATATTTTGGACCCAAATTGCATCTCCATATCCATGAAATCTGGAGACCAATCAAAGGCGTCCTCGTTTTCAGCTTGAATTTTATGAAGCCCTAAAATTTTAACCAAACAGCTATTATAGTTTCATTCCAAACAAAAAAAAGAGATAAATAAATAAAAATAAACTGGACAGGGTTCGATTTGGACCCCTTTTCAGGCTCTCAAGAGTAAATTGGTAAAATCCTAAGAATTATCTATAGTTATATGAACAGTGGCGGATCCAGCAAATTTTTCGGGGGGGGGGGGGGGGGGGGGTACTCCTATGAAACTTTAAATTTGACGCCTCGCAGGAAGAAATTCCAGGATATTTTTTGGTGTAAGTATAAGCAAAACTGGAGGCTTCTGGGGGGAGGGGGGGGGGGGGGGGGGGGGGTTGCCCCCATGCCACCCCCTGTTTCCGCCACTGGTTACGAACAACTCAAGTCCCACGCTCTGAAGTTTCTGAATTGCACCTCAAATCTTGGCCCTGACCATATGCCCCACGGATTTTTTTAAATTGTGTTCTCATGAAACATTTTCAACACAAAATTTCTTGTCACTAAAACATTTGACAAACGTTTTGAAAACGGAGTGTGCCATCATCCGCGCAAGTCCGATGCACGTTCTCAATGTGCGATGGTCGAAATTTTACATGAAAGTTTTGTCACCGATCGCCACCTCCGTTTTCGACTTAGCACGCGGCATCACTGCTTGATGCGCAATCCAGGACAGTTGGTCAATAACGCTATCCACCATCAACCATCCATCGATATGTCTTCGACGTATTTCAAACGTATAGTACAAAAAAAAAAAAAAAAAAAAAAAAAAAAAAAAAGATTCTTGGAATTCACAAGCGGGATCACAATTTCTATGTTCAAGACTCAACGATGTCGGGCTAGTGTCTGGACAGGGAGCGCACAGGGGACATAAATTGGAATTTGATGGCTAACAATCAGCAATAATTTAAAATCACCTTAAATAACTGTAATTTTAAAGCTGGACTGATTTTAAACTCTTTGTACATTCTCTCGCTAGAATCATGTGTTGAAAGTGTTTCAAGTTAGTAAAGTTTAGTCTGGGCAGCTTTTCAACGATAAGTTTAACTTTCTGCTTTTTGACTGCCAAAACGGTAATTTTTGCCCACTGTGAGGCTTACAGTCGACCGATCTATAGGAGGACGCCATCTGTAACGATCAAAGTTCTTTCAACGCATGATACAATGATGAGTATAAACACAGTCAATAGTTGCGAATCGTGATTGCGATAGTATTTGTAACCAGCGTACAGGATGTCAGGATTTATGGAACGAAGGAGATGAACTGTTCAAGTTTGGGAAGATAAGTAAAGCTATCCTTAACCCTTTTACTACCAGGCCGGTTCAGGGTACCAACAAAAATCACAGTTATAACTCCTCAAATTCAGTGGGTAATTAAATACATGCATACTCCGTGGCGACCATTTTGCCTATCCCGGTATTTGAAGGTGATAGAAACATTATCTTGCGAATGTTAACAATTTGGATTACATATTTTCCTATCAATGAGAGATCGAGTTACGTAATCGAATATTTCGGGCATGGTATTCAAAGGGTTAAAGGTAATTTAGGATAGCATGACTTTTCGCTGACGGCAGTAAATTTCAACGAAATTTCATCGTTAAAACGTTCAAAGCTTCCATCTATGACCAGTCTATAATAGAAACTGCAGAATTTTCCAGTAAAAGTTCTATCAATTCCTCTTTTGACATTTCGTCGTGCTTTTGGCAGCATTGATAGTATTCAGGAATTATTTTTTTTTCGGTGTGCGAACAATTGAAAAGAACGCCAATATTATTTTGTTCCTGATGACGAAAAATTCTAGGGAAAAAGAATGCATTTTTCAATTCCAGAAATTCTACTTAAATTCGTCAGATTTTATTCCCGCAACTACAAGAAGTTCTAGTGATTTAAAATTCCTAGCACACTGAGGAAAAAGTGGCTGTTAAAACTGTAAGAAAAAAAATCATATTTGTTTTTCCCCTTATTTCACTCATAAGACCTATCATTGCAATAGAAGACTCGTGAAGTGACACGAATTCCTGTCATCGTTATGGGAGATAAAGTGAGGGAATATAATATCAGAACATTCATTGAAACGATCGGAAATTTGTCTCAATGCATAAATAAATAATCTTGCCTTATTGTTTTTTAGAAATTCCGTTCAAGGATAACATAATTTCTATTCGCGGGTACTATTGACTCACCAGTAACACTATTCTAACTGCCGATGCCGTTTTCACCAGAACTTTGTTCTCGGTGTAATGCAAAAAGCATAAGGATCAATTTGTCAGTGTTATGGCGATGGGGGGGGGGGTGTTGTCTCGCACATAGGTCATAGGACTATCCGCGAGAAAGAGAAGGAACAAAAGTCAGAGAAGATTATAAACAGAGGTTGGTGGGGTTGGCGGTGGGGCGGAGGGGCGGAGGGGAGGGATGGGTAAAAGGGATGTGGGTAAAAAGGGGGGAGGGGGGGGGGGTTGATTTAAAATTCTCACCCTCACACCGCGACTACAATTACAACGCGTAACGGAGAACGAGTGCCAGGTAGTGTCGGAGAGAGGGGAGGGTGGAGTGTAGTTTTTTGGTGGTTGTGGCGGTGGCGGCAGGGGGTGGGGGGTGGGGTGGTTGCAGTTTGGTCGTACCCATTGGAATTGTACACACGCAGCCATAGCGCAATTGAGAGGTCAGAGGGTAGTCTCATTACTTTTATCTGCGCTCCAACAAGCATGGCTTGCGAACGCACATCCCTTCCCCCCCCCCCCCCCCCCCCCAACCGCCCTTCGTGTACCTGTACCATCGTCCCCCCCCCGTTCTTCCACTCTGACTTTTCCCTTCGTTCGCCCCCCTCCCCCCCTTGCGAAAGCCCCATGCACACGAGTTTTCTCGGCTCTAGAGCGTTATTTATCGGCGGTTTGGGTTACCGTATTTAGCATGCAACTTATCGCTTTAAATTCACCAGGCGGAGCGCTCTCAACGCGGCGTTGTCATGTTTTTTTTTTTTCAAAATGCCGTTTGTTTTTCAAAATAGGTTAAACCTCTTAAGCGGGATCAGAGCAGATTCAGTGTAGGGACAATGTTGCCAGAATTACGGCTTATGAAGGTTTTATAAAAGAAAAATATAACATTGCGATTTTTCCACAGGTATTCGACTCGCATAATATTTGTGTCCAGTGGAGTCCCTATGATGGGGCAGTTGCAAGGGTCGGAAACGTTGTGTTTTTCATGAAGGAAATATAAGTCCTCGATGAGCTGAGAACAAAGTGGTTTCTAATCAAGTCCCACTCCTCCGGAGATGAGATTTTGACCCAAAATACATTGTTTTAAATAGGACTTCAGCGACTTTACACTACTTTTACAACTTTACACTACACAGAAAAAACAGGATGTGCTCCAGACACGATCTATACAGGGTGTCCGAGAAATGAGTTCACACTTTTGCTGTGAGCGCCTGGTTGATTGTAAAAATCTGAAAAATTCAGGAATAATCTATTACCCCTAAGCGACTTCAGAGAAAATATCGGGGGGCTCCCACCCCCCTTAAGGGGGGGGCGTAGGCCCCAAAATGTACCCCGTGTTGCCAATATATCGCATATTTCAAATGGCAGGGGGTATTTTTTATTTCATAATTCAAAAGGGCTTAAAAAACTGTGTAATTTCGTTTTTTCAGATTTTCCGTAGCCCCTCTCAAAACAAAATGGCGGCCAAATAGCTACCCCATACTTTAGAGGCCCATAACTTCGGTTTGAATTAATATTTTTTCAAAAACTAAAAACTTTCTGAATCCTCAGAACGCCCTCTTTCCAATGATGTGCCACACTTTATCATTTGGTGGAAAAAAATGGGGCGCGGAGCCCCCCCCCAAAATTTTTGAGTTTGGGGGGCTGTAGCTCAAAAAAGTCAAATGTAAAGGGGGGTCGTGTTGTACATCAATCGAAAGGTCTTAAAAAAAGGAAGAATTTGGCGCAAACCCGAAGTCGCTACGATGCGTCCATTCAAAATGGCGGCCATTTAACCATTTGGGGGTGGGGGACCGTCCCCCCCAAATAAAATCCCTCCATCGAGTGATACACCAATCGAAAGGTCTTGGAAAGAGAAAGAGAATGGCGCAAACCGGACGTCAATACGATGCTTGTATCCAAAATGGCAGCCGGTCAAAGTTTTGTGGCTATAGGCCTGGAGGGTCATAAGCCATAAAACTTTGACCGGCTGCCATTTTGGATACAAGCATCGTATTGACGTCCGGTTTGCGCCATTCTCTTTCTCTTTCCAAGACCTTTCGATTGGTGTATCACTCGATGGAGGGATTTTATTTGGGGGGGACGGTCCCCCACCCCCAAATGGTTAAATGGCCGCCATTTTGAATGGACGCATCGTAGCGACTTCGGGTTTGCGCCAAATTCTTCCTTTTTTTAAGACCTTTCGATTGATGTACAACACGACCCCCCTTTACATTTGACTTTTTTGAGCTACAGCCCCCCAAACTCAAAAATTTTGGGGGGGGGCTCCGCGCCCCATTTTTTTCCACCAAATGATAAAGTGTGGCACATCATTGGAAAGAGGGCGTTCTGAGGATTCAGAAAGTTTTTAGTTTTTGAAAAAATATTAATTCAAACCGAAGTTATGGGCCTCTAACGTATGGGGTAGCTATTTGGCCGCCATTTTGTTTTGAGAGGGGCTACCGAAAATCTGAAAAAACGAAATTACACAGTTTTTTAAGCCCTTTTGAATTATGAAATAAAAAATACCCCCTGCCATTTGAAATATGCGATATATTGGCAACACGGGGTACATTTTGGGGCCTACGCCCCCCCTTAAGGGGGGTGGGAGCCCCCCGATATTTTCTCTGAAGTCGCTTAGGGGTGATAGATTATTCCTGAATTTTTCAGATTTTTACAATCAACCAGGCGCTCACAGCAAAAGTGTGAACTCATTTCTCGGACACCCTGTATACAAACCAGTACGTAACGTGCTCAGAGCACAAACATTTCAGGTTCTGGACACGGCGGGATGCGTTTCAGACGCAAACTCAACCTAAATAGATTGCGCTCAGAACTAGTTCCCGTACTGGTGTGTACATTCGTGTCTAGAACACGGAAAGTTTGTGTCTGGAGCACGTCCATTTTTTTCTGTGTATGTATCTCCAAATCGGGACTGTTACAAGAAAACTTTATGGGCACCATTGTCTTTAGCTCAGCTCATCAGAAACTACAATTTTTTTTTTTTTTTTTTTTTTTTTTTTTTTTTTTTTTTTTATAAAAAACACAAAAATTCAGACCCTTGTAACTGCCCCATTGGCGAGTTAAGACAGGAAGGGAGTCGTCGACTTATGATTAGTCAACGAGGTTTAGGTTCCACAGGCACCACCTTTTGATGCGTTTTTGCAAATTTGTTTACATACATTCTTTTTGAGATCCAACGGTAATTTACGGATTCAAGAGTTAACCGTCGATGCGAACTTGCGTTAATTTTAATCATGATGAAAATGACAAATGCCATTCACTTGTTAAATTGTTTGTGAGGGGTTTCAGGACATTTCGTCAACGACTTTTTGTCCGTGCGCATGTTTTGTCCAACTGTTTACGTCACTGCGTTTTTTCGGTAGCAACATGTTGGTCCACTTAGTAAATAATGTCCAAAGTTTATTGGTCCAAATAAAAACACCAACTCCATTCAGGAAGTATTGCAAAAATTGGGAAATATAATAATTTGGTATAATTTTTGATTAAACTCACGCTCGTTGGGAGCCTTATGAGCGGCAGCTGCATGTTTTACAAAAATTGTGACATTTTAAACAAATTTTGGCAACAGAAAATTAGGAAAAAAATAAAGAAAAAAATAGAATGTTAATTGGCAAGGACAAGAATTACTCCACTGGAAAATGAAGTTACCAGAGCAGCACCTTCATCTACCTTCTATTTTCTTATTTTCAATGTTTCCATAAATTCTTTTCCTTGCAGTATGATTATTTTTCATGCATGTTCTTAACTGTTGTCAAAAAAGTTCAATGTTCAGTAAAATCAAACATGTGGACCAATATGAAACACATGGACCTATCTTTTCTTACCTTCATACATGCGTGGACGTAAAACGCCTGGACGAATTTGTATCCGGACAAAAATTCGTTGACGAAGTGTCCTATAACCTTGTGAGGAGTGTTTTTTTGTGATTGAGATTTCAGAAATACTTGAATCGAGAATGTATAAATTGCCCAAAAGGATCTGTAAAAGCGTAAATACATGTCGATCAGCAAAGGATATAAAAGATTACACCCTTAGAAACTCTGAGGCACTATAATCTTTGTATTGAACCAAAATATATACAATACAACAACGGCGCTCAGAATGTAAAAAAATGTGCAGAAATGTATCCCTATTGGCGGCGCTCATGGTTTCACTTTGTCTTTTATCTCTAAATCAGTGGCGGCTCGTGCAATGTGGCAACAATGGACTCCCTCCATTTAAACCTATGTAAAATAATCGATTCTTTGGTGAGGCGCTGTGCCTCACCTAGAATCGATCTTTTAGCACAGATTTAAATGGCAAAATAGCACTGTTGCCAGATTGCACGAGCCGCTACTGCTCTAAATATGGTGAGAGTCCATTTACGGGTCTAGTGAACTTTCCTGAAAGATTGGGGGGGGGGGGAGGCCATGGAATTGAATTTCAAGCATTACAGGTAGCGTTGTTCAGCTATTTTATGTTATTAAAAGAGATTTTTGAATCCTGGTCCCCGTGTCCACCTCCTGTCGATCTGCTACTGACTCTGTCAGTGGCAGCCTCTCAGGTTTACCCAGATTTGCAGTTATTCAAGTGTTTCTGAAATAATTCTTGCCGAATGCACTATGGCCTGAGTTCATCAAAAGTTTCCCAAAATCAGAAAGTCTTTATCACTCATTTATCATTCAAACACTTTCTAGGCTAATCTCAATCACAAAAAAAACACTATTCACAAACAGTTCAACCTAGAAACTTCACTGGAAAGTTTTAAATCAAGTTTAAACGGTCGAAAACGATGATTTTTTATGATTTTCCCCCCTTTTTTTTCAAAGATTTGTTCAGTGGCAACGTTGTATTGCGTCCATTTAAACTCATGTAAAATATCGATTTGAGGAAGTGCACTGTGCACCCCCAACATTTCGACCTTTTTCATGACTTTAAATTGACAAGATCCAATGTTGCCAGATTGCACGTGCCACCACTGGATTTGTTGCCACTTTTTCTCAATCTCAGGCCATAGCGGAATGATTGCAATTTGCGGAGCTGATTGAAAATAATCGGCAACTTAGATCGAGAGAGAGAGAGAGAGAGAGAGAGAGAGAGAGAGAGAGAGAGAGAGAGAGAGAGAGAGAGAGAGAGAGAGAGAGAGAACTCGGGGTTGGAGGGAGTGAAATAAAGAGAGAAAACACCGCAGAAAGCCAGAAGCTCGCAAATTGAGCTCAAAGCAAACAACATTATTAAACGACACCACTCGCGAAAACGGCTCGCAATAACGCCACGCATAATGTTTGATAGTCTCGGCCGGGGAGTGCTCACGGAAAGGCGCAAGGGGTAACCCTCCCCCCTCCCCACATCACCATCCCCCTCGAAGGAGTCCTTTTGACAAATCATCAGATAGAGCAGTCACACACAAAGTCACAAGTACAAAGAAACACACCGCGCCGCGGAGAAAAAAAAAAGAGTGGTTTTTTTTCGTATTTTTTTATTTTTATATGTATATAGATACGAAAAAAACTTTTCCGACTTTCATTCATCCCCCACCCTTCCTTCTGAAGAGCTCGAAAACGACTCCGTATTACATTCACTGATAAACGTCTGTGTTTCAGCAACTATGTGTATGTATACAGTGAGACCAGTTTGGGGGGGGGCGCTCAGGAATCAAATGTGTGAGAGAGCAGATCTGAAGTGATGCGGAGAGAAGGGGGGACCCCCCCCCCCCGCCTCTTTAGGCGAGACTGGTATTTTTACAAAGTTGCATCGAGTGGATCCATTCATGCCACTGTTGCATGATGGTCAACGGTGAATTGTGAGTTGCGACGCATCGATGCCTCATCTAGTTTAACCTATGGAAAAGGACCGATGCTGCGGGAGGGGTCTGAGGAGGAGAGCTCAAGTGAATCTCCAAATAATTTATGCTTAAGGGGCTCAATTGAACCTTTTTAGGGTCGATTCTTAGATTCTAACCTCATTTTAGGCCGGGGTTCAATTGAACCTTCCAATATTTGATTTTTAGGAGGTACATTTGAGAATCCATATAATCTATTCTTCGTGGACCTATATTGAACCGTCAAATCGTCGATTCTTTGGGGGGCTCAATTGAACCTCAATATAATTGATTCTTAGACGGTTCAGTCGAACCTCCTTATAATCAATTCTGGAGGGGGAGGGGCCCCCATTAACCTCAAAATAATTGATTCTCAGAACTCAGAAGGTTCAATTGAACCTCCAAATAATCGATCCTTTCACATGGATCATGGATGGGTTTCACTGGAAAGAAACGATAACCAATTACAATCCGGCCGACTTCCGACGATTGTCAAAAGTGCTCATTTTTCCTCCATGGCCGACCCGAAGATACCCGAAGTAGAAAACGAGTTTGAATCACCATCCCAATTTTAGTCATTTTTGTTCATTAATTGGTAGTTTTATAGGTTAAAATCCATGAGAAAACATTCTTCATATTTCCGTTGCAAAAAAATGCAAGCGACCCACATCAGTCATCAGGTGATGGTTACTTCAGTTCTTTGTGAGTTTTGCACATCAAATATGTCATTTCAGCCCTCAGTGCACCGCCTCACTGTGGTCTGAGATCGTCAAAAAGTGGCCAAAAATCAGAAAACGGATTTCTCATGAATTTCTCATTTATAAACCTCCAATGTCAATTTCAATCACAAGAAACGCTGAAAGCAAGGAATTTAAACCGAACATTTTACTTGGAAAGTTTTAAATTGTGCTTCAAAGAACGAAAACAATGATTTTTTTACGATTTTTTTTCACTGATTTTGGGCTAATTTTCTTTCGATCTTAGACCATATAGTGCGCCGCAGTATATACTGTCTGCATTCAGTCAAGTGCACCGCCGCACTGTGGTCTGAGGTCGTCAAAAAGTGGCCAAAAATCAGAAAGAGCTGATTTCTCATCAATTTATCATTTATAATCTTCCAATGCCAAATTCAATCCCAAAAAAACACTTAAAGCAGGGAATTTAAACCTAGAATTTCACTTGGAAAAATTTTAAATTGCGCTTGAAAGAACGAAAACAATGATTTTTGATGACTTTTTTTCAATTATTTTTGGCCAATTTTTTTTTTATTTTAAACCATATAGTTCGTGCGCCTCAGTATATACTGTCTGCATTCGGTAACGCAATAACGCATGCTTATTTGTATATCTATATATACCACCGACAACTCTGCTCCATACTTTTTCGTTGCGGTATCTCTTTTATTAACGAATAAAACATTTAAGCTTTCCCCCGAAACAAAAGATTGAGCGCGAAACGGGAAAGAAAAATGGAATGATGTGTCGGACGTCGGCATCCGAGCTCTGCGCTATATATGCGAGAAGGTCAGTCCTGCTCGTTATTTCAATAGCCAATCGGGATACATTATTTTACGATGCAAACTCACTCTCCATTTTAACCAGTGTGTCGTTTGACCGCTTTTGTGACACAATGGTCAACGTTGCGAAATCTATGACGGTAAGTCTTTCCGACTATGAGTCCGTCGCAAAATTTTACTACAGCATTATGGACAGTCGATTTCTATGTAGAATTTTGCGTGAAAATGGAACTCTTGCAAGCTTTTGCGATAGGAGATTGAAGAGTTGATTTTTGCATAAAAACCTGTAAAAATGACGATGAGTACACTAAAAAATCAGGAAATTCACTCTCGGAATCGGGTTTAATGGCGGAGAGACGCAGGTATCATGGGAGATTCCGATCTAAATTGAGACATATCTCTGTGTCTCCGTTGAGAAAACGACGTAAGAGACAGTAATCTCCCATGATACCTGCGTTGAACCGCCATTACGAACTTGACGTTTTAGCAGTTATGTGAGTTTATTACTGAATTTTAGACTTTCTTAGTGTAATTTTTGTGATTTTCGTTAGTTTTTATATCAGATTGGTTTTTTTCATTTTCTCTCAGCAAAAGTTTGCAAGAACTCCATTGCGTGAAAATTACTTTGGAAACATAGCATGGTCCCCGAGATATAGCTCCTCTAAATTTCCCCTTAAAAATAGATTTTTTTCTATATTTCTAAGGTTTCTGCACCGATTCACTTGAAAATTGGTCTCAACGTGTATTTTTACTTGTAATTTCCATTTCTGGGGTCAAAAATTTGGTGTCTCGAAATCTACTTACAAACTCAACAAATGAATTTTTTCAAAATTCAAAGATGGCGGTCGAATGATCGGGTCACAATGAGCAGTGGCGAAGCGTGAAATTTGACAACAATGTATGTTCTCCATTTAAAGTCACCAAAAAAGTCGAACGCTTCAGTCATCGGCGATGACCAGGCATTTCGACCTTTTAAATGTGTTTAAATGAGAAAAATAAACGTTGCCAAACCGCACGCCTCGCCACTGACAATGAGGGAATCCCATCAAACCGCAATAACTAATTTCTATGCAGACAATAGTGAAAGCTGCGATTGGATGGGAAAAAACCTATTGTGACCACCTAATACAACAGCCATCTTTAAGTTTTACTATTTTTTTAATTTTACTTATTGAGTTTGAGAGTGGATTTTGAGACATTTCTCTGCTTTCAATGTGATTTTCACGCGATTTCACGAAAGGATTGCCCCTCTACAACCCTATATAGCAAAAGTTTGCAACAGACTCATTTTGCTATAGTATAGTGTGTAGCAATAACTCATATGGATTTTTAACCCCAAAATAAGCGATAAACGTCACTCGGGTGCAGAGTAGTGAAAAAACATAACATTTTTAAAATGAATTCCTATACCTTCGTCCTGGGGTATTTTTGGGTTTTTGCCTCAAATTTCGCCAACCTTCACAAATGGCTGGCGCTTTAAAAATACCAATCGACAAAAAGTAAAGAACATGTGTCCAACAGTTCTGTTTTAGCTACATCGCATCGTTGCAGTAGCGGCTCGTGCAATCTGGCAACAGAGCTATTTTGCCATTTAAATCTGTGCTAAAAGATCGATTCTAGGTGAGGCACAGTGCCTCACCAAAGAATCGATTATTTTACATAGGTTTAAATGGAGGGAGTCCATTGTTGCCACATTGCACGAGCCGCTACTGGTTGCTCCATTATTTGAGGCGTACTTCATTGGCGTCGCGTGCAATTTGGCAACAATGTATTCTATCCGTTCAAATTCATGTAAAATATCGAATTCAGGGGGTGCACAGTGCACAAGGAAAATCCGATATATTTAATGAGTTTAAATGGAGCAGTTGCATTGTTGCCAGATGGCACGCGACGCCACTGGCGTACTTTCGCAAAACTTGCCTTATTAACTTTTGTTGAAAATTGAGTTAGCACCAAAAATGGATTTTACCTTAAAAAAAAAAAAAAAAAAAAAAAAAAAAAAAAAAAAAAAAAAAAAAAAAAAAAAAAATAATAATAATAACAAAACAAGCAGGGAAAATTCCAACACGCAGGTGTTGGAAAAGCGTGCCACTAAAGTCTGAACAGCTTTAATGCTTTTGCTAGCAATGATAATAATTAGACAGCATTCAACATGGAGCTGATCTCGAGAAAATTGAGTCCAAAGTTGAAGAGCTAGCATTTAAACAAAAAACTTGGAATTACTTACGTTTTGATTTCATTCAACTACCGTGTTGTGTTTTTGCATTTCAACACCGGAAAAGTGGAATTTACTATGTAGGAAAGGTACTTAATTTTTAGCGTTTAAAGTGACTTGGTTCCTTTCTTCTTTTTTTTGGCATAATCACGAAAAACGAAACTCTAAGAGAAACCAAACGGCAGAGTTGGTTTACACTGTTGATTATTTTAAAATCCGTTAATCCGGACTTAATTCCGTTCCCAATTCTATAAAAGGAACCGAGTCGGAGTTGGTTCCTTACGTGACTCGGATTAAGGTTTAACCTAATCAGCCAAAGGAACCAAGTTCTCATTTTATTTCATCATATGGACAATGACATCAATGAGGCTCACCAGCTCACTTTTACCTGGAATTTTGACGGGAAATAGTTGTTATTACAGAAGAAGCACTTGTTGCTTCGAGATTCAGTATTGCTAGCTCTATCAATCAATAACTCAATTTTATCAAAAATGTCGCTCGGTTCTTTTGTGACAAGTGCTGTCCAATTCAGCTTGTTTGGTGAGAAATTATGAAAAAAATAAATTTAGATCAGATGTATCTATAAGGAGATGAGTCAAAGGCGTTGTTTTTGTGTGTTTGTTTTTTGTTTTTTGTTTTCAAAACTTTGGAGGGCTCTAGCTCAGAAGAGAAACATTTGCAGCACATACTCATGTAGGAAAATAAAGTCTTATATATATGTATGTTGACCCCAAAAATACACTCCATAAGTTTGGCACTCAAGTTTTGAAACACCCTGCTCTTGATATTTTGCTCCCCTCCCCGCCCCCTTCACAAAAGACAACATCTTGACCATGCACATTTTTAAAATCACAGTTTGACTGTAGAGATATTTTCTCCCCCCCCCCCCTTAACGAAAAAGGGGAGAATGGGTCACCTATCTCTGATGTTCGTCGTGCGCGTGCACAGATTGTTCGGCTTTACGACTGCAATTGTGGCTTTCTTTATAATGCGTTTTTTGGGTTTATTGGTGGATTTTATGACTATTTGATGCCGCCAATGTAATTTTCAGACAATTTTACATCAGAATCAAAACTCTATAGCACTGTAGCAAAAGTTTGCAACAAACCCATTGAAAGCTGAAAAGAGAAAATTATTTGATAAGGCTCGATCTTTTTTACCCACATAAACTATAGACAATAGATATTTCTAAATCCCTCCATCTTTTAAACGGCTTGTTCAGGGATCAAACATGAGGTTGCGTTCTTTTGAAGTCAAAAAGCGTCATATTCGGAAAAGCCGTGATTCTAAATAATAAACAGTTTTTTTTTTTATCTTTTTTTCCGTTTTAGGTGCTGTCAGCACTTATTGCGATTGTCACGATGTAGATACGTAATATGCATAAATGGAACACTTGCGAATTCATGAAACAATAATCCTTTAATATACAGAACTAACCATTTCAAGTGCCCTTTACACATCAAGCATTCTAGGGGTATAGATTAGTAGGTGTGGAGGTTTAAGAGGTTTGTGGATTTTAATTCCCCCTCTCCCCATTTATTTTCTTGAAAAGTATCGAAAGTTTACAGTTAAAACTATGCCATTATTCACTATAACGCATTGTCATATTATTTCTTTTTTTTCTGTTGCCGTCGGTCGATATCATTTTTCGTGTTGGAAAAGCAAAGTTCCATATGGACCTATAGTTTCCAAAATTTGAAGAAGCTTCCAGTGAAAAATTTTGTACACGCAACGAACTTTTTCGGATAGGTAAATAAGTTATTCCAGAGTCAATTCCATAGCCGCAGCGAGGAAGCTGTCCAGGGGTGGAAGACACGTGACAGCCCCTCTCACTTTTTAGAGCAATTAATGCGAATTTTACCCCTCTGGCTCCCTGTGTTCTGGATTTTAAACACCTATTTTTCAACAAAACGCCAAAAATGTCCTCAAAAATCCCTTGATTCCATCGACGCTCATTGAGGGGCTTTCAATTTGCCGATCCCCCAGAATTTCAAATGTTTCGATGCAAAGACCTGTTTAGTGTGACGTCATGAAAAAAATTGGTTCCAAACAAAGGCTCCGTCTCACTCGCTCTCGTGGGTTTTCCCATACGAAACACAGTCCAAATTTTCAAATACAAGTGCTAGTAAACAACACGTTCTTTACACGTTGTGTTTATCACACCATTGGGTTCCACGTCCCTTATAAAAATTTCCGATTGTTTCAAAAAAATTTCCGATTGGATATATATTCCCGCGCTTTATTTCCCATAGAAATAATCGAAATTCCATAGAGACAATCGGAATTCGTGTAGATTCAAGCGCGCTGACTACAGCAACGATAGGTCTCATGATTGAAATAAGGCGAAATCATCTATGATTCCTAACAGTATTCTTTCAGTATTCTGTATTCTTACAGTTTTAACAGCCACTTTTTTCTCAGTGATAAAATATGAGTCCGCTATCACAAACTTTTTGAAACATCGCGCATCGATGCACAATCACAGTTATATCGAAGAAAGTCCTATGTTTTGTCCTTGTCACACTCACAGTTTCTTAAGAGCACAAAAATCTAGGATATAGGCTCATCAGCACCATCACGGCATGTGTTGTACCTCGAACAATAGCTTCGATACGAAGAGAAGTTAGAATGATTGAGTGTCATGGCGGTGATACTACCATAAGAGACCGTGAGTAAGACAAGGACAAAACGTAGAACGTCTTTCGGTATAACTGTGATTGTAAATTCGCTTGTGATCTTTTAGGAATTATGTTACAGTGAAACGATACTTTAAGGCAAGTGGAATCTAATGGTGCAATAAAATTTGAGAAAACTGATGGTTAACTAGCATGAATTTGCGTTCGAAAATTTGGATCTGGTAAATCCACGAGAGTGAGCGAGATAGCGCATTTGTTTGGAACTGATTCTGATCGTGACGTCATCACTAAACAGGTCTACTTAAGGATATGAATGAGCCTCTCTCTTTTCTATACCCCTCCCGCTCTTCATCAATACCTCGTCGCTTCTTATCGATGTACCCTCGTCAAACAGATTTTGACACTTTTACGATGCCTGTCCTGAACGCTTAATGCACCGCGAAGAAATCTTGAGACCGGTGGAGCCCAAAGGCGAGGGGCAAAGAGGGTTTCTGTGAAGGGTGTTTCCACCCCCCTCCTGCCTTGGAATTTCGACTCATAGGTTGGCACAAATGACTTAGGTTGCTGGACCTGTATGTAATTCTCGTTTGAAGGAATTCGACTTTGACGCTTAATAACTTATTGAAATTAATAGGAATACCAAAACTTTTACAATTTTAAGAAAATAGACGCCGAGGCCTCCTGGATTGCAGCAATAAATTAACGATTAATGAAACCAGTTTTAAGAAAATACGTTTTTAATTTTTCAAACCTTCCCGCCAAAGGTTTTGCCATAAGCAAGGCATTGGACTTATATATTAGATATGAAAATGAAAACAAGAAGCGCACCGTATATATACGGCACGCTTAAAATGATCACCAAAACTCACGTAATCATTCATAAATAGTGTATTGAGTATTGAGTTTTAATTATTGGAAGAGTTTTTTTTGTTTCGTTTTTTTTTTTAAATCACAAAAAGTGGATAAGGCTAGTTTTGCGAAAGTACGCCTCATTTCTAACATCAGATGCGGCGAGCAATTTATATACCCCTACTGCGGCGACTTTAGAGAGCATACAGCCCCACACAGAGGTTAAATGTTATATTATAAGTAACCTATAAATCTTCAAATTTGTTCTAACTATACATATCTGGCTACAACGCTACGCTACTTCTATACCAACATAGAGGTTCGGTTTTTTTTTTTTTTTTTTTTTTTTTTTTTTTTTTTTTTTTTTTTTTTTTACGAGCGGACCTAAAGTTTTGTCGTTAGTTCACCCGCCACGTCGCGTAACGACAACTTTGTAAAGTGTTGAATGACCGGTTGTAAAAAGTTGTAGCGGTAATATTTCAAGAGTTGAATAAAAGCTGAAAAGGAGGCAGTGGATTGGGTGGCAAAAGTCAAAAGGGGGGGGGGGCAGAGGACCAGAGGTAGCAAGAGATTTCTTATCTCTTTTTTATATTTTTTATATAACTACTCCGCCGAACGCAAGCAGAGTGTGGAAAACCCAGAGTGTGTGGTCGTGGAAATCCCTGGCAGAGTTTTCCTCCTATACTAGATTCTGAGTCTGTGTTAATCCTTGTATAATCTTTGACATTTGAAAATTTACTTATCAGAGACATAGTAAATAGGGCTCTTGAAAACTTTTGCTGTGAGGAAATAAATAGTCAAATCTGATGTAAAAACCTGCGAAAATCAGGAAAGCCACACTCATAAAGTCTAAAATTCAGTAATAAACTCACAAAACTGCTATAAGGAGAAGATCGTATTGGCGGTTCAACGCAGTAATCATGGGAGTTTCCTATGTCTAATTTGTCACTTTCTCTACGGAAACAGAGATATGTCTCAATTTAGATGGGAATCTCCTATATGATACCTGCGTCTCTACGCCATTGAACCCGATTCTGAGAGTGAATTTCGTGATTTTTTAGTATACTCGTCGTCATTTTCACAGGCTTTTATGCCAGAATCAATTGTTCAATCCCATGTAACGAAAGTTTCCAAGAGCCCCATTAAGCATGAATTGGCGAGGAAACTTGCGTTTTCGGGGATTTGTTTGTGAGTACTTCTGTGGAGTTCCCTGTCTATTTAGTTTCATTCTCAGTGGCATAGGATGCAATTTGGCAAAGTTGAATTGTATGCCCATTTAGACCCATGTAAAAGGTCGATTGCGAAGGTTTTCACCGAACACCCTATAATAATTCGACCTTTTTCACGGGTTTAAATGGAAAAACTGCAACGTTGCCTTGTTGCACGCTTCGCCGCTGTTCATTCTTCAATCCATCGGCTCTTATATTATTCCAGTGGAGTTAATATGGACTATACTGCGGTTGAAGCAAAGATTAAATGCATCAGTTGAGTTGTATATTAATTGCTTGAAGAAATACTCAAATCAGTAATCATTGCCTCTTAAGCATAAAACGGTAGCTCTGAAATTGTGTATCCTTTCTCTTGCCACTTGTAAGTTTCTTTTAAAGTAACCATTTTTTGTTTGGTTTGTTCCAGGTGAGATTTGCGCTTCTATACTCTGACCATTCTGAGCTGAGAAAAGCTGTCGGGTCATTTCCTTGATTCTCTTTCTTCCTCTTTGTCCATTTAAACGAATGCACTAGTAAAGGACAGCGATAGTGGTTAAAATCACGTGATAGCCCATCAACATCTTTTCTTTTCTAACACGCTTAATTTGAATGGACAAAGAGGGAGAAAAAATGGTTTCTGGATCCGCCTTTGGGTTTTCAAGGGGATGTCATCACGTAAGTTGTAGAGTTAGGAAAGAAATGTAAAGACATTAAAGATCGGGTTAGAATTTCTAAACACCATTTTACTCAAATACATGATTATGGAACATCATTTCAAAACAACCCTTCCACTATAAAAATTGCCCATGATGATGAGTTAATTATTTTCTTTTTTGCAGTCTCATTTCCATTTTATTTGACAATCATGCACTATGACATAACCTACATTTTTTCAAAGGGATTTGGGAAAAAGAAAGTTACGGGAAAAAGAAAGATCAGCCAGCGCGCCGACCATTTATTTCATTGATAAACCCATCTTTGGGACTGTCTATGAGTTATGCTATTGGTTCAAAAGTGTAAAACATGGTTGTTGCCATGGTAACCATCGTGAAAGTGTCCGTTATTTAACGGCTATTCATTGATTGGCTTTAAAAAACTGGCACTTTAACGATGGTTGCCATAGCAAAAGACAATGTTTCACAATGTTGGACCAATATAGCATATTACTCATAGACAGTCTCAACGATGGGTTTATCAATGAAGTAGGCTTTAAAAAACCGGCCCTTTAACAATGTTAACCATAGCAGCTGCCAAGTTTTACAATTTTGGGCCAGTAGCTTCACTCAATGGCGTATACGCAGGAATCAGTCGCTCTCGCTCTTTTTCCGTTTGGGTGAGGGGCAGAAGTCATGTTCAAGCCTCTCTGTCACTGTCCTTTTCCTACACACGTAAGGAAATGGGGTTAAGAGAGAGAAATACAAATATACCTGTGTACGCTAATGCCGGGCCTGCACTCATGGACCGTCTCAACAGAGCTGCCGATTTGCGTAGATTTAATGGCAATTTGAAATTAACCGAAGATTCCAACGGTTTAGAAAAGTTTACGTAGTTCAATTCAGTGTGTGAATGTACTGCACGAAAATACTATTATCTTTAATCTTTTCTCAACCGGTGGAAACGCCGTTAATTAATTAAAATATCCGCAAGTTTTCAAAAATGTCAGCGACTCTACCGGGTGAGAAAAGATAAAAGATGCTAGTATTTGTGTGCGTTACAGTCATACTCTGAACTAAATTCTGTAATATTTTCTCAACCGGTGGAATCTTCGGTGAATTTCAGAGTGTCATTACATCTTCGGCAGCTCTGCGTCTCAACGATTGGTTTCACAATGACGCAAAAATGATCGGCCCTCGAGGTCTGGCGCGGGAGAAAATGATAGACAGAGACTAATAAAAAAAGGAGAACCGAGGGGATGGGAGATCTGAAATAAGAGGGGTGGTTTTCGTATTTATGAAAACCGGATGGGAATCGGTGAGTGGTGTCGCCGATGTCGCCGGTGTCACCGGTGTCACAGGTTCTCGGTTAATGGTGTGGTATCGTATCGGTCGCATCGGTGCGCGGAGCGAAGGTGGCAACTTCCCATTTCCGGTTAATGAATTTTTATTAACGCCCCCCTACACCCCTCCCACCTCCAGCCGCCACCCCTCTCTTGACTTAATTGACAAGGTTGTCATATTTATAGAGAGAGAGATTTGCCCACTTTCTTCCTATACTCTTCACAACTCGCTTCATTTAGGTTACCTGCGGAAAAAGTATAGGCGCATTTTTCATATACAGCATCTGGCAATTGGGATTTGGGTGTTTCCGCCCGCGAACCCCAGAAACGAGGAATTGGATAGGGAGCAGGGCGTAGGGGAAGGGGGAGCAATGATTCTGCAAATTATTTCCACCCTCATTCTCTCATTCTTCTCGATTTATTTTATTCCCCCCCCCCCCACTTCCATTTTCGAAACCAGCCTCACCTACTTTCAAGATTCGTCCTTTTCCCAGCGCGGCGGCTCGTGTGATATCTTTCCGTTTTCCCTCCTCCTCCTCCTCCTCCTTCTCCCCCCCCCCAGTTTTTGAAATTGACTCCGATCTCGTGGCAGGTCTTAAATATCCTTGTTTTAAATGACTGTCGAGCTGTTTACTATTCAGCGGGCCGATCATTTACTTCATCGTTAAACCGATCGTTAAAACTATTTACGAGTGATGCTATTGCACGGAAAAAAAAACTACGGTGAAAATAACCATACGGATACCTGATTTTGGCACCTGCTGGATGTTATGGTAATGTTAACCAGAAGTATACTATTTTTTGACTAGACACTAGGTGATGTTACCTGATTGCATGTCGAATTTACTCAAAGTATCGGTAAATGTACCATACTTCTGGTCAAGTTTACCATAACATCTAGCAGGTGCCAAAATCAGGTATCCGTATGGTTATTTTCACTAATCTTTTTTTTCCGTGTGGTCGAAAATTGCAAAACTTGGATGTTGCAATGATAAAAATCGTTAAGAGTCTCGTTTTATAAAGGATATTTATGAGTAACCTTTAAAAAACGGACACTATAACGATGGTTACCATAGCAACGGCTGAGTTTTATAATATTCGACCAATAGAATCACTCATACACAGTCTTTAACGATAGGTTTAACGATGAAGTAAATGATCGGCCCGCAGGAAAGATTTGCTGGAATGTATAAGTTTAGTTTTCCAGTGAAACACTTGATACTTTCGTCTGTCATCATCTTTTTCCCACACTTGAATGTCTGCTCGCTTGAATTTTGGCGTCTACCGGCCTCTTCAAACGATCAAATTGGATCCTTAAAGTAGCCTCCAATGGGACAGTTACAACGGTTTGAAATTGTGTGTTTTTTATAAAGAAAATTAAAAGTACTTGATGAGCTGAGAACAATGGTGCCCTTGGTTATTCCGTAAGTGTACCAATTTTGAAGATACAATGGATACACACGTGTAAAGTTGTAAAAAATCTTAGTGAGTGAAGTCATCTTAGCTTAGTGAAGTCACTGTATACGCGGAATTCTCATTTAAAACAATGTGTTTTGGGCCAAAATCTCATCTCCGGAACAATGGGACTAAATTAGAAACCAACGACTTCTTTGTTCTCAGCTCATCAAGTACTTTCATTTTCCTCATAAAAAACACAATATTAGCAGCGGCGGCTCGTGCAATGTGGCAACAATGGATTTCCTCCATTTAAAACTGTGTAAAATAATCGATTACTTGGTGAGGCGTAGCGCCTCACCTATAATCGATCTTTTTGCATACGTTTAAATGGAAAAAATGCACGGTTGCCAGATTGCACGAGCCGTCACTGAATATTAGACCCTTGCAACTGCCCTCCCCCCCCCCCCCCCATCGGAACGCATTTGGTGATTGGATATACAAATGAATTGAAGACAAATAATTTAATAAAGATATAACTTGCTAACCGAACCTAAACTTTTAAGCAATTTTTTCACGATTACAAAAAATGCTCAAAATGGTTTTTCAAATTTAAATTTTACTTTAACATAAGACCGAATTAGTGTATGTCACGTTTTGTCTGACTAACCATAACTCCATGATGATATATAATGGACCACAGTGAAGATTCGTGATATTTGGCAACCACGCATTTTGCCATTTAAACCTATGCAAATGTATCGATTTCTCAGCGAAGTGAATCCCTCGAATATTGGTTATTTTACCCAGGTTTAAAGGGAGAGAGTTCGTTGTTACTACGTTGCACAAACCGCCACTGGAGGACCAAAGCTCACTGTAGAATTCGCTCCTTTAAAAGTTAAGTTTGAAATCTTCTTAAATTTTTTCAGCGAGCTGCACAGATCTAATTAATTGATTTTCGGGAATGACAAATATTTTAGTCTCTTGTATTACTTGGATCTCCATCGAGATATGTTTAACCTTTTCAGATCTGGTGTCTATTTCTATGTACTACGTCTGAATAACATTGAATCTAATGAAAAAAATAAAAATACTGTATGCACATTAATTTAGACGAGGAAACAGTGCTAAGATAAATCAAGTTGGTCATAAATCTGCTTCTGACCAAAAATAATTTCAGGTCTGAAAAAGGTTAAGATTTAGTTTGTCTTCCCCATACGGTTTGTTTGTTGGTCGGTTTCTTAAGTTTCGGTTCGTCTCTATCCATACTTCTTTTTGTTTTTTGATTATTATTGTTATTTTTTTATTTTCTTTTTTACATTCCTGCACAATTTTTTACTCCTATACATTCATTACCGTTCGCCGAGAGTGACAATAAGCATACAGCTTGTGAGTTGTGTAGTTAAACATCCGATGCCTGTTCCGTGCTCTTTTGTAGTCCTCAAGGTCCATATACTCCAGGTCAGTCGGTGCGCATCTACCTCGTCTCACCCCTCGGATCCGCTCCCATCGGTTGCCGCTAGCCCTCCGTTCGTGACGTATCCTTCGAGCAACTTTCGAGCGGGAACTTTAAAACACCGTGTTTTCTTATGGGGGAAACACCTTTTTTCATTTGAACTTTTTGAGCTTATTACTTCGCCTAATTTTGATTTTATTAATCGAAAATGAAGAGGAAAGCTTGTAGTTTTGAGAAACATTGACCTGAGTCCTTGTTTATTTTTTTTCATATTTTTTAGCGATTTTTGAAAATGCGGTCGTCTCACCGCCGAATTCAGTCATTTTGCAAGGAGAATGAGGTTATCCTTCCTTAAACCAGGTAAACAATGGAAACGAATCGAGTGGATTCTCTGTGGAAATGCTAGGATATCTCCTTTATTGAATCTTAAGGCTTTAATTGTTAATTGAGAATTTTTTTCCGCGATATTTACCGATTTTACTTGTATAGAATACTGTGAGTGTTTCATCCTTTTTCATGTTTTGTTTGTGTTCACCCGGGAAAGTCCACTGTTCAATATACCTCGTAGTAGTCGCATCATCGTTCATTTGGTGTGATTTAAATTTTAGAACTTTAATTAATTTGATTTTCAGTGAATACAATGTACCTACCTATCAGTCTGTAATTGGATATCGGTATGATGTTAGTAATCGAAAAATTCCAGTTGTCCCAGTGCTGTGTTCAATACAAACTTTTGAATTATTTGTCCTTTTGTTGATCCGTGATGTCAAGATTCTATGTGTTTTTCTGCCATAAAAATGTCTTTTTCTCATCGAGTCTCAGTTTTTCATCTGGGATCACCCGCACTTGATGATACGTCTGGCTATTTTAAGGTGTTTCTGAAATTCAAACTGTTGAAACAGTCCGCTGTATTTTTGTTATCGATGACAGTTTGACTTTAGAAAGCTCTCTGATGGCCATTCATTACTTCCGTGTTCTTACTGTGTTGGATTTGTCCTGCGTAAGTACCCACCGTCAATCATTTCTCATCATCATTCATAATGACGAAGGAAGTCAAGTCCCAATCGCATCGCTCTATTGACCCGCTCCATAGATCTAGCTTTTCTGATTAGGAAAGTAGGAATTATGTGTATAATTCATTGCGGTCAGGAAGTTAAGTCGCAATCGCATTGCTCTATTAACCTGCTCCAGGGGCTACAGTGAGGAACCTTTAGGACAGCCACAGTATTCCAAACCGACTTCGATTTTTACGAATTTAGAGCCATTGTTATCCTCGCAGTTGTTTCACATAAAATTAAAATTGGCATTTGTCCTTACACACCCGTCTTAATGGCGACCAGTGTTGAACCAATAGCGCCAAAAACAAAATAATTTGGTGGAGTTATCTTGAAGTAGCAGACCGCAATGAACTATACACATAATTCCTACTTTCCCAATCAGAAAAGCTAGATCTATGGAGCGGGTTAATAGAGCAATGCGATTGGGACTTAACTTCCTTCGTCATTATGAATGATGATGAGAAATGATTGACGGTGGGTACTTACGCAGGACAAATCCAACATAGTAAGAACACGGAAGTAATGAATGGCCATCAGAGAGCTTTCTAAAGTCAAACTGTCATCGATAACAAAAATACAGCGGACTGTTTCAACAGTTTGAATTTCAGAAACACCTTAAAATAGCCAGACGTATCATCAAGTGCGGGTGATCCCAGATGAAAAACTGAGACTCGATGAGAAAAAGACATTTGTATGGCAGAAAAACACATAGAATCTGACATCACGGATCAACAAAAGGACAAATAATTCAAAAGTTTGTATTGAACACAGCACTGGGACAACTGGAATTTTTCGATTACTAACATCATACCGATATCAAATTACAGACTGATAGGTACATTGTATTCACTGAAAATCAAATTAATTAAAGTTCTAAAATTTAAATCACACCAAATGAACGATGATGCGACTACTACGAGGTATATTGAACAGTGGACTTTCACGGGTGAACACAAACAAAACATGAAAAAGGATGAAACACTCACAGTATTCTATACAAGTAAAATCGGTAAATATCGCGGAAAAAAATTCTCAATTAACAATTAAAGCCTTAGGATTCAATAAAGGAGATATCCTAGCATTTCCACAGAGAATCCACTCGATTCGTTCCCATTGTTTACCTGGTTTAAGGAAGGATAACCTCATTCTCCTTGCAAAATGACTGAATTCGGCGGTAAGACGACCGCATTTTCAAAAATCGCTAAAAAATATGAAAAAAAATAAACAAGGACTCAGGTCAATGTTTCTCAAAACTACAAGCTTTCCTCTTCATTTTCGAATAATAAAATCAAAATTAGGCGAAGAAATAAGCTCAAAAAGTTCAAATGAAAAAAGGTGTTTCCCCCATAAGAAAACACGGTGTTTTGAAGTTCCCGCTCGAAAGTTGCTCGAAGGATACGTCACGAACGGAGGGCTGCGCAGAACGGACGAATTTCGTACACCGGACCGACTGACCTGGAGTATATGGACCTTGGTAGTCCTGTCATTCACGACTCACTCACGCGTTTCATTCATGGATTCCCTTACGCATACTAGACGTCCCCCCCTCCCCACGCACGGTCACTCCTGACATAGACAGGTC
Organism: Trialeurodes vaporariorum; assembly: GCA_011764245.1. NCBI lineage: Eukaryota > Metazoa > Arthropoda > Insecta > Hemiptera > Aleyrodidae > Trialeurodes > Trialeurodes vaporariorum. Next base: position 24,236,003 of record VMOF01000013.1, read on the forward strand.
ATGACCCATAACCGCGCAGCGCTTTGATGGCAGTGCAACACCGCCCAATGGGTGGAAATTCCAGTGACCAGCGCAAAGCTCAACAAGTATTGAAAATGTGTAACCCTTTTATTTTCTCGGTCCTTTTTTCCCTTCTTCTTCGTCTTTTTTCCAATAGACTGTTTTAGTACAGCGCACTGAAAAGAAAAAAGGAGGGGGAAAAAAAAAAAAAAATGGTTCGACCTACTAATTATTAGGAAATTCGCGAAATCAAATTTATTAGTTGTGTTTACCCATAAATAAGGTAAACTCTAACCAAAAAATTGGTACTAGGTACCAATAAAATGAGTACCGGGTCTCAAAGTGGTTTGGTACACCCATTTTTATTGGTTGCATTTACCCAATGTAATTGGTACCAGTTGTCAATTATTGGTTGGAGTACCTTATTTTTTGGGTAAGTACGACCGATTAATTTGATTACGCAAATTTCACTAATAATCAGCAGGACGAACCAAGTCCTTTTTTTTCAGTGCGATCTATCGTATCAATTGCTGATCGGGTACCTTTGCTTCCAAGCAAGTTCCGACTAAATGTAATTTTCCAATAAGCGCAATGGTAATTTATACCTCTCAATTTAGATAGGAATCTCCTATGACACCTGCGTCTCTCCGCCATTAAGCCCAATTCTGAGAGTGAATTTCGTGATTTTTACGGGTTTTTATGGAAGAATCGACTCTTCAATCCCCTACAGCAAAAGTTTGCAAGAGCCCAATTCTAGTGATAATACTGTAGTTCTTGAAAATGTTGAGGCAATTCTAGTTTTATGATCATATTCTGGTATTAACACAAGAATTTTCTGGTCAAAGTACTAGACTTTCTGCCAGCGGCGGCTCGTGCAATGTGGCAACAATGGATTTCCTCCATTTAAAACTGTGTAAAAGAATCGATTACTTGGTGAGGCGCAGCGCCTCACCTAGTATCGATCTTTTTTGCATACGTTTAAATGGCAAAAGTGCACGGTTGCCAGATTGCACGAGCCGCCACTGCTTTCTGCAGTGCTTTACATATCGTTGGGCTTTTGGTAATATTATTAGAATCTAGGGAGTATTATTATTATTTTTTTTTTTTCATGGTAGATTCCTGCCTATTTAACGACAGCAACAATAACATTTGGCAGACAAAAATAACGTATCAAAACTATTTTCAAAATATTATGGGTGGTGTGGGGATCAGCGACTTAGAAACATCCTGTACGGACCCTCTGTGTGACGCGCCGCAGTCGGCGCGGACATTCTGATGCAAGCTTTTTTTTAACGGGTGTCAAAACGAATGTCAAGATTATATGCTGCGACTATTAATGCCTTGTTTTGTATTCTTATTTCGTGTTTTTTTTAACCGCTCAAGCGAGGGAGCGAATGAGCTGAGGAAACGCGCTGCAACGCTCCGAACCAACAAAGGTGCGTTGTTATATGTTAACGAGGTGCTTATTGTCGTTGAGTGATCCGTGCACAGGAATGCAAGGATCGGAATATAATGGGAATGCTGAAAGCTGATGCCGATCCATGCATTCAGCATTCAGATTTTTTGTCTAATTTTGGTTCCTTGTTTCATGTTTTTTTTATTTTTATTTTTATCTTTTCTCTTGACTTCATTTTTTTTTTTTTTTTTAATTTTGGTCTAAGGTAAGAGAGTAAAATTGAAACTTCTCTTGAATAATCGATGTTTTGAAACTTCATGCATTTGGGATAAATATTTTTGTCTAACAAGGGAAGGCTCAGAAGTCGCCGCCTCCGATTTTGAAAACAATTACACGAAAATGTAACTAAAGTAAAAATATTAGACCCGTGTTTCTCACTTTTTGCCAATGGGCCTTCCTAAAGCGTCAGGAATTTTTTGAAAGTTGCCGAAATTCACGTAAAACCCCGAGCGGAGAGCGTTCCGAATATTTACGTGAATTTCGGCAACTTTCAAAAAATTCCTGACGCTTTAGGAAGGCCCATTGGCAAAAAGTGAGAAACACGGGTCTAATATTTTTACTTTAGCTACATTTTCGTGTAATTGTTTTCAAAATCAGAGGCGGCGACTTCTGAGCCTCCCCTTGTAAGTTTGGTTACTCGTTTATTGTTTTGCTTATATTTTCTCCTGTTTTTGTTTCTATTTTTTCTGGACTTTTTGGTTTAAGGTATGTGAGGGAAATTGAAACCTGCACGACAGTAATCAGTATCCGATGTTACAAAAAGTTCATGAAGATTTCGAAAATATGTTTGCTTTTTCGTTCAGAGGCACTCTATTCGTAGAGTTCTACTCTCTCTCTCTCTCTCTCTCTCTCTCTCTCTCTCTCTCTCTCTCTCTCTCTCTCTCTCTCTCTCTCTCTCTCTCTCTCTCTCTCTCTCTCTCTTCTCTCTCTCTCTCTCTCTCTCTCTCTCTCGCTCTCTCTCTCTCTCTCTCTCTCTCTCTCTCTCTCTCTCTCTCTCTCTCTCTCTTTTGCTCTCTCTCTCTCGCTCTCTCTCTCTCTCTCTCTCTCTCTCTCTCTCTCTCTCTCTCTCTCTCTCTCTCTCTCTCTCTCTCTCTCTCTCGCTCTCTCTCGCTCTCTCTCGCTCTCGCTTTTTATTCTCTTTCTTTTCTCTAATTTGAACGACTGTACGTGTTACGCAACGATTGAAAAACGGACGGCTTGCATTCCCTGGTCAGGTATTTTTGTCTCCGCTGGTACTTGCATGATATAGAATGTGCATATTGTGCATGTAAGTACTTTCATAAGCGTTGAAAATGGACAGCGGAGGCTAGATCCAGCCCAAAAATTTATTTTGGGTTGGGGGGAGGGGGGCGTATCACTGTGAACAACTAATGACTGATTATTTTGGTTGTTTACCGGACAAATATGCGGACGATTGACGATTTTAGTTATTTTCGACAACTTAGTTTCGAATTAGTTTAATGTACCGGTTTGCCAATCACTATACATTGTATAATATCATACTTTTCTTTGTGTGTCACAATAAGTGGTGGCTCGTGTGATTTGGCAAAAATTTAGGTACCTCCATTTTAAGTTATGAAAAACAATTGATTTTTGTGGAGACTGACAGCCTCTACAATAGTCGATTATTTTACACTGTTTACATGGATAACTCTTCACTGTTGCCAAATTGTACAAGCCGCCATAGATCACAATTAAGGGGAGAAGGATATCATATGTTCAACAATGTTAAATATCAATTGTTGTCTACCCGAGTAAACTAACGACTATAGTTCAGTTGCTTGCCGGTCTAATCCGACGATTTAATTGATTTTTGTCGCCTTTATTGTTTCGAATAAGTTTTGCCCAAGTCTGGACTCATACTCATATAGTCAACGTGGCAATATCGCATTTGAATGCCAGGACGCTTAAACTCTATACCTGAATCACATTAATTCTAATTTTTTGTGAATTTCGAGACACCACCCCGCCCAAGCCACATCCCCTCCCCTTACCCCCTAGCTTCGCCCCCCACCCACCCTTCACCCTCACCGTCACAGCGTAGCTTCCATTTCTCCCCCACCATCGTATCACCCCCCTCGCGCCAACTCCGTTGGACCAAAACGGCGGTGCGTTCCCTGTGTTTGGGGTTTATAAGAGTGAGAGGGCTATAGTGGAAAGAAACGGCTCCCGAAGGATGAGCATTGGAAAGGGAGGAGACCGAGAGGAACTTTTCCTGGAGTGAAATTTACATCCTTCAACTTCGCTCGTTTTTCGCCTTCTCAGTTCTCGAACCTTTGCCGCCACTCGGAAAATGTCTGGCGCGGGGGTGACGTAAAATAGCAAGGAAGGGTCACGAGGGGTCGAGGGGGGGAGTGGTAACTGTTGGGGGGAGGGGGGTCGAAGGGTTGGGTTGGCGGGAAAGGTAGGCCGTCCGTCGAACCGCATCGGACCGGGTTTCCCACTTTTCGTGCCAGAAAATTCCCTCTTCAGATGATTTTATTGGTCTCAGTTGGCGACCTAGCAAAGGGAGCGATGCGAGAAAAAGGGCGAGAAATTTTTCACCCTGTCCAATTCCGGTAACTCTTGATCAGTGGTGTTGCGTGCAATTTGGCAATGCTGCGTTTTTTTTTCGCCTGTGATGTAGAGGGTGTTTGCCAAACACTCGCAATGGGTCTGTTGCAAACTTTTGCTACAACGATTAAGAGGGATTAATCTAATGTAAAATTGTCTGAAAAATCCATTGGTTGCATCAAAAAGTCATAAAATGCTGTAATAAACTCACAAGAGGCGTTTGATGAAATCCAAGATGGCGGAAAAATATTGAGCAATTTGTATGCATGCACCACAAACATCCAAGGATAGCCAACCTCACAATATCGATCACAACCAATCACAACGTAAACAAACACATAACCTCTACCTCCAGTGAGGTTGTCAAAGTTGGCCATCCTTGGATGTTCACGGTGCATGCATACAGATTGCTCGATATTTTTCCACCATCTTGGATTTCATTAAACGTCTTTTGTGAGTTTATTACTGCATTTTATGACTTCCTGATGCCACCATTGGACTTTTCAGGCGATTTTACATTAGATTATACACTCTTCATTGTTGTAGCAAAAGTTTGCAACAGACCCATTGCTCGATATTTTTCTACCCAAGTAGCACACATCATTTGACAACAGCGTATATTCGTCATTCAAACCCATGAAAAAGATCGAACAGCCTGATCATCGGCGATTATTGAAGCTTTCGACTTTTTCAGTGGGTTCAAATGGAGACCAGACAACTTTGCCAAATGACGTGTGCCACTAGGGCAGCTAGCGCAGTGGCGAAGCGTGCAATTAGGCAACGTTGTACTGTGTCCATTTGAACCCATTACAAAGATCGAACTATTGAGAGTTCTGTGAACACCTTCCCATTCGACCTTTTTCGTGGGTTTAAATGGACACTACAACGTTGCCAAATTGCACGCTACGCCTCTGAGCTAGGGCTGCCGTTTGTGCAGATCCTAAGAAGAATCTTCTAATGGCACTCTAGCTTTATAGCCTCTGCTCATCGTAAAAAAGAAGAAAAAAAACACTTTGGTAGCACTGACAAAACCTTAAGTTGAAAAAGTAACCCAGTTAAAGACTATAGCTGAACTAACCGAAGGTTTTGTACGATTACTAAAGAAATTTTGCTGGGTGGACCAAACATTTGGTTGGCTCAACTGAAGTCTTTTGATGGGTCGTTTTTCAACTGAAGGTTTTTTCAGCGTTCCCAAAGTGGTTTTTTTTTCTGTTTTTGTCTTTTCTATTTACTATAGGAAATGAATAGTTTATTCTTGTGGAAAAAACCAGAAAAAATGTCGATGAGTAGACTAAAAAATCACGAAATTCAGACTCAAAAAATGACCTTAAAATGCAGGACATCATGACGGAGCTACGTAGGTACCATGGTCATTGGATATTCCTATCTGATTAGAGACCTTCCACTGTGTATTTCTATAGAGCGCAGGGCTGCCGTTTTGCGTATAATCAATGCTATTTTTCAATTCACCGATGATTCCACCGGTTGAGAAAAGATTACACAATGCAGTTCAGAGCATGACTGTAATAAACTAAAATACTCGCATATGCAATCTTTTCTCAACTGGTGGAGTCGTCGGTGACTTTAAAAAACTTGCGGATATTCTAATTAATCAACGGAGTTTCCTCCGATTAAGGAAAGATTGCAGATCAGAGTATTTTCGTGCATTACAGTCATGAACTGAACTGAACTGTGTACTCTTTTCTTAACCGGTGGAATCATCGGTGAACAGAAAAATAGCATTGATTATACGCAAAACGGCAGCCCTGATAGAGCGAGAGGGACGGATAAGAAAGACATCTTCTTTGATATCTGCAAAGCTCTACCGTCTTTGCTCTGAAGTGGTGGAACTACACTGAGAGAAATCACTTCTTTAAAAACAAGGAAACACGCTTACTTGTGACAGTTTTCCTTGCGCGAAGTAAAGATCTGATTGCATGAAGGAGAATCACTGTCACAACAAGGAATCTCTTACTTTTAGCAGCAGACATTCCCCTTGGTTGAAAGGAATTTCCCATCAGTCAATATTTCACTGTGCAGTTTTTTTTTAACACAAACGAAATACACCTTGGATCAAAAAAAGAATTCTTTCAGTGTACGAAGGTTATCATTCATGGGGAGTCCTTCCGAATTGGTTTATTAGTCACTCTCTCAATAGACACACACAGAGAGAAAAGCCTCAAATTAGATAAGGACCTATCATGACTCCTGCGTAGCTCCTTCATTACACCTTAAATATTAAAATGAAATTGTGAGTGAATTTAGTAAGTCTCTTATATGCGCATCGTAATTTTCGCTGAATTGTGCCCAAAAAATTATCTTCAAGAATTATCTTTTCAATTGCTCACAGCAAAAGTAGGTAAGAGACCTATTCACCGATGATTCCATCGATTAAAAAAAGGTTAAACACTTTCTTGTCCAAAACAGAAGCATACCTCGCGAAAGATTCTAATGATAAAGTTTCCGGTGAACATAAAAACGCAAGACAGACATAAAGCAGTAAAGGAATGAAATACTTTTACTTTCTCGCTCCCCCTAAGGAGAGAAAGTATTGTCATCATGAAAAATTTCGAAGTTGGGGTTTTTCCATATCTTGGCATTTCAGGTCCCCCTGAACTCAAAAATCATATTCCCAAAAAATGTCTGTCCGTCAGTCCGTCCGTCCGTCCGTCTGTGGTACATCATAACTTCTAACCTATGGGTCCATTAGCATCCAAATTTGGCAAGAGGAGTTCTTTCAGATAGTGCTAGAGGCGTTTTTTTTGTTTTTCCTTGAAATTGAATTTGAGGGTTGTTAGGGGGGTTTTTACCCCTAAAATAGGGTAAAAATTGAAATTCCTAAAAAATGGCTCTAAGGATTTCCTTGAAACTAGGTGAAAATATGCTCCTAAGACAGACAAATGGAATGGCACTATTCGTTTTTTCGAGAAAACCCAAATAAGGGTAGTTATGGGAGAGGGGGGTGGGGGAAATGGGGAAAAATACCCGTTTCCGAGACCACCATTGTGAGGATTTTCTTGAAAATTGGAGAAAATATGCTCCTAAGATAGACACATCGAATGGCAGCATTGATTCGACCAAGAAAAACCAAATAAGGGTAGTTATGGGAGAGGGGGGTGGGGGAAATGGGGAAAAATACCCGTTTCCGAGACCACCACCGTGAGGATTTTCTTGAAACTTGGAGAAAATATGCTCCTAAGACAGACAGATCGAATGGCAGCATTGATTTGACTAAGAAAAACCAAATAAGGGTAGTTATGGGAGAGGGGGTGGGGTAGACAGGTAAAACTTCAATTTTTGAGAGCACCTCTTAAAGGTTTGTATTCAGTGGTGTAGCCTGCAATCTGGCATAGCTGCATTTGGTCCATTTCCACCCATGATAAGGTCAAACTATCAAGAGTACACGGTGCACTCCACCTAATCGATATTTTACATGAATTCAAATGGAGCAAATTCAGCGATGCCAAATTTCAAGTGTTAACACTATTTAAAAAATCATAAATGTACTCACTGTTCTGATTCCAATAAGTAGTAGTGTTTGACATGTAAAGATTTTGATATTAGAGCCGTAATTATGCAGCTCCAAATGAGAAAACACTGAAACCCTGGTTAAGAATTGCTGTGTTTTTCTTGCTTGGAACTACCACAATGAAGGGGGAAAGCTGCCTATATGGCACACATTTAAATTTCGTAGAAGAGTAAAATTAAATACCTCTTTTAAAAAAAAACTGTCGGACCATCGGTCAATGATAAGATTTTGATGTTTGACCGGTGAAATTAGATTCAAAGAAAACGAGGTCACTGATGAGGGAACACTAACACACAAACACACGCACACGTTATCACTCAAAATAAGGCTGCTTTGAGATCTGTGTTGACAATGGAGATTCTGCGGTGCACTTGAACTAACTTATTTTCAGAAGATGAGTAAATGTACTAAAAGAGAAAATTGGAGTTTTGACAGACACTATGGGAGATAAACTTAAAGCTAACCAAACTCTTCGAGATCATTAGATTTAAACACAAACTACTTAATGGTTAGGCCCTAACCTATTTGCTTCTTCTCAACCAAATGTAAACACGGACAAGAAGGAAGAATTGGCTGTGAGCATTGAATGAAGAGGGGGCGACTGGCACTGCCTGAACTGGGAATTGGGATGAGTGAAATGTAGGTATAGCTAAGGGGAATCAGGGGTTCTCCCTCCTCCTCGAGAATCGCGGCAAGTCCATGATGCCTGAGGGGTGTCGACTGTTGGAAATTTCCGGGAAGACATCTGTTTCCATACCCCTCAAGATAGACTCGCCCAACTCTCGAAGACATGGTCTTATCAGTTATCTGGTGGTTGGCGAACACTCACTCGCAACTGCATCACATGGAACTCACACAACTGCTTCGCCGGCAAAAGCGTTTTGTTGAGACCAGAAATACGCTTCACACGACATCTATTCTCAAGCGCAAATAACCACTGAACTTAAAGGTTGTTGGTTTGAATCTCGGTCTGATTATTTTCATGGTCACAGATCTCGTCATCCAGAGTGAACTACCTTCTTATTTCATCCCCTTTTTGAATAATTAGGATCGCCACATTTCGTTTGCAAGTATAGTTTCTTTCCTCTTGTCCCGCAGATGCCTTAAAGTAAAGCTAAGTTGATTTTGGAAGTCATCATTTTTCTGGGTTATCTAATCTCAGCAGTATTGTTGAACCGAAATATGACTATACTTAATTAATAATCTTGTACACCCCTATGCTGTAAAGTATAGGAAACATGGAGCGAGAAAGTCGCGTGCGGGTACCCGCAACATATTGCGCCCCCGCCCCAAAATGACGGCGCGTAGCGCCGTAGCCTGCGCGAAGCGCTAGGGGGATTGGGGGCGAAGCCCCCAAAAATCGGCGCGAAGCGCCGTTTTTTTTTTTTCGTCTTCTCTTCCTTAAGGGGTGCTGGCGCCCATTTAAGATTCAGGGTGGTCCTCTCCTGCGATAATCGATGCCCATGGATTATGAAGCTGCAGTGTAAACACCGCGATGTTGCCAGATCTAATCGCAAAAAGTCCACTTGTTGTAAAAAAAGAGATTCGAACACGGGACGCCGCCTCCGCACTCTGGTCCGCAAAAATTAAATTTTCCGGTCATGAAAAGTTTTCGTTTTTTGCTACAGAAACGTTTTAAAGTCATTATTTTCTATCTAAAAACCATGTTATCTGAAACATTTTAAGCTGTGAAATCGTTTTTTATACTCTTTATACTCGTTTTTTTAAGAGTCATATAATCTTGATTTTTGCCCTTGAAGAAAATAATGTCCGAGAAATTCCATAATTCTTCCCATCGTGCGCCGGGTTCGTTGGCTACTTTGATATTTCTTTTGAAAATTGAACAACAAGGCAGAGACGCCCGGTAGACGGAGACGCTCCTTCACTGCAGCAGCGTTGCCAGTTTTAGAATTAAATTTAGTATTTTTTGTATTTATTCTTATGAGAATTGTAAAGATATTTGGCAACATTGCACTGCAGCCTCCGATTACTGCGCTGCAGTTATTAAAGCTATATGCACTCCCCCCCCTCCCTCCCTCTTCGACTCACCCCCGAAGTTCGTTTAAGATTGCAACCATTACGGACGTATAATTGCTCCCCCGCCTCTTATTCATTCTTAACCCCCCTATCCCTCCTGCCCCTCCCCCCTCCCGCCTCCCTCACCCCGACCCCTTCTTAGACCATGAATGCGCTTTTTCATAACGACGTAAAAAAGAAAAAAAAAAAAAACCCTTTCGAAAGAAAATTTTTTTGCAATGAGTTTCCGCTGCGTCTCTTTATTTTCCTCCTTATTCTTCCTCTGTTTTTTAATATTGTGTTCATCAGGAAAGCGTGCAATTTGGCGCCGTTGCAATCGACCCACGTCGAAACCCATGAAAAAGATCGAACTGTGGGGTCTTCGGAGAACATTTTGCTTCCTTGAAAAAACTGAGGTTTAAATAAAGTATTTTATCGTTTATCATTTTTTTTTCCCAGTGATCCAGAGGTCATCCTTAAAATAACCTTTTTTTTTTTTTTTTTTTTTTTTTTAGGAAAAGTTTTTAAAGAAAATTGAAGATTGCTAAATCTTTTCTCTAGTGTTTATTTAAAGTTCTTGAACAAGTTCATTTATAAATATTTAACACAGGAAAGAAAGACCAAGTTGACATTGCAAGCTTTATAAAATAAATAACACGAAGATTTTCAAAATCGTAGTTTGTAAAGCATATTTTCTTTAGAACCATAAAAAATGTAATAAAATAACGTTGAACCCTAAGGTATCAAACATGAACATACTCGTTCACAGCAATCTGTTTCACATGGTTTGAACTCATTGAATATGGCAGAAAAACCAGAATCATTGAATGCTGAACATTTCGAAAGAATCTTTTATCAAGCGCCTTCAATTAGTGACATAGGCAAAAACATGTACCGCGGAGTAGGAATATTTATCTCTCCGCTTCAGCTTTGCGTTGTGTAGGGTATGATTAACTCGGTACTAAACGGGTTATTATAAAAATTTAAGCTGATCTACGAAATATTTTCCTGAGCTTTTAAAGTTCTTGAAGATTCAAAGATTTGCCAAATATTGCTGCAACCTTAGACATGTAAGCATTTTTTTTCAAACATCTTTCAAATCTTGGGTGATTCTTGACGAGTTATGTTTAAAATCAATGTTTTTTTTCGAAACATACGATTCGAAGTTTTTACAAAGCTTGAAAAATGCGCGACAATTTAAAAATTAAACAGCAGAAGTCCTTCAACGGTTTCCACAATTGGTTAGTTTGCAAACCTTTCTCCCCTTTCAAGAATAAATACGACACATTTTTTTAATAAATTAACCATTTGTAACGATAAACAAAGCTTATTTGCGAAATATTGCAGCATTTCCCTGCAACTAAGGAACCATAAAAGCGTATCCATCCAGCCCAACAAATTTTATTCCAAAGACCGGCGAAGCAGATTTTTACCTAGCAATTATGTACATTTACTGTAAGGAAGTAAAGAAAATTACATGTTTAGGAGCGGATCCAAAATATCATGATTCTCTCTCTTTGAACATTTTATTTCAATTGTTGGAAAAGAACAGATTAGGAATAGTCAAGTCAGTCAAGTGACTTTTGATCCATCTTCTGTTCTTATCTATCATTTGCGTTCAAATAGGCAAAGAGAGAGAAGGACTACAATTCAATTATAATACATCAACCCCGTATCTCGTGTATAGTTGTGCCATCAAAACCAACATTTGCGGTGGTCTCATCGTGGAAAGTGATGTAAAATCTATGGAGGAAAAATAAAATAAAGAAATTAATAGGTAGACAGATTTTTCATTCAGGGTGAAGGCACAGTTGGGCAAATCATGCATTTAGGCTGAGGAGATTGGAATAATCATCAATCTTTTGTAAAATAGAGCCCTGATTAAACTAAATGCTAACTTCGTGGTTGTAATGCTGTCTAAAAATAGGTTGCAGAAATTAAGAAAATATTTGTTAGAATGCATTGTTCATTTTAGGAGTGATTATTATGTATGAGGGAACTGAATTGGGTTTTAAAGCATGATGATTTTGTGTGAAATAAATTTTAGAAAATCGTCTTACAATCATTGGCACATACTAGTCATAAATTTTCTTTTTGCTGGAATATTTCACAGAATGGCTCATTTTTTGAGATTAAGTTATATGCCTTTGGTTTTAAAGTTAATGATTATTTGATCATGCTGATTTCCAAAATCAACCATCGATTTTCATTCAATCCCCCCCCCCCCCATCAATTTAGAACTGTCCTAAAAATTAAGAAATATTCTATCAATAAGATGATGCTACAATTTCAAAATAAATTGCTGGATCTGGATCTCAAAAATAATTTCCAACATCAATCATGCGCCAGAACGACATTTTTCGAAAAGAGAAATGTTTTAAAATAAACTAAATTTTCCGTTCTGATCGTAGTTTTCTGTGTTAATACTGCCTATGATTTTTTTTTTTTTTTTTTTTTTTTTTTTTTTTTTTTTTAAATTTTTGCGTTTGTTTTACTAATACCAAGAAATATTACCGTACCTATTTTTTGGGACGCCAAGCGCTTTTTGAACATGTTCAGCAATAGCCTTAGAGTAAATTTTGTTTTCAGCAACACCTAGTTTGCCAATACTCATGAAATAAATATTGGCGCAGGGTGCAGTCGTACCACCAAAACTCATCTGTTGATCCGGAATGACTTGAACTATTACTTTCTGTCAAAGAAAAAACAAAAATTAAATCAAACTTGTGGCGATGTGGGTCCAATAACACCGTTTGTTTGCCGCTCGTTAAACGACTTGGCAACGTTGTATTGTGGCCCCTTAAACCCACGTAAAAGGTCGAATGCGAAGGTGTTCACACACCCAATAGTTCGATATTTTTCGTGGGTTTAAATGGACTAACCACAACGTTGTCAAATTGCACGCTACGCCACTGGTCTCTACCCCCTTCATTTTGATCGGAATGAACAATATAAAACTCTGGAAGCAGTGGACATCCGATTTCTTGGGGGATTTCAGGGCCACTTCAACGAGTTATACGTTTGTCCAGAGTAACAGTCTAATGCGTAGTCAGCGTAATCACAATGGAAGATTTTCAGGTTAGGTTTAAGATGTAATTTCTACATTTATTCCGATGTGTTTTAGTGCAACTGGACAGTAGGCCAAGGCATGTTCAATGGGGCAGTTGTAAGGGTCTGCAATTGTGTGTTTTTATGAAGCAAATGGTATCACTTGATGAGCTGAGAACAATGGTACCTCTGGTTTTTTCCTAAGTATCCCTGTTTTGGAGATACTCACGCGTGAAGTTGTAAAAAATCGTGTGCGTAGTGACGTCACTATGTGGAATTCCCTCATAAAACAAATAATTTTGGGCAAAAATCTCATCTCCGGGACAGTGGGAATTAATTAGAAACCAAAGATATTTTTGTTCTCAGCTCATCAAGTACTTTCATATTCTCTACAAAGAACACAACATTTCACACCCTGGCAGATGTCCCATTATTCAAGCCTCTGTTCGTTGAGTTGCACAAAAATATGTGAGAATAAATTAAACAAAATTACACCTTAAACCTAACCTGAAAATCCTCCAAGGCGGTTTCGCAGGTTTTCCATTAGAATGCCACCAGTGCCACCCTAGATACAAGGGGTGTCCCAAAAGTACTGCACACTTTTGTCTGCGGGGCGAACGAAAGCAGATATCAAAAGCAGTTTGTAAGGAGCGATTGTCCCAAAGTAATGTTCTACAAATCAAGACCAAATTCAGCTCCGTAAGTTTATTATTCAATTAGTCACAGCATTTTGAGGATGACATGTCGAGCTGACCCCTCCAGGATTTTTAGCATGATTTTCAAGAAAGAAAAAGAGAGTTAGAAATTCAAAAGAGAGTTAAAAAATCAAAAGTTCTCAAGAGAATGAAGGGAAGAAGTGAAGAGAACAACAGAGTCAAAGGGCGACAAAATGCAAGCATCACATTTTTGTCAGACTTAGAAAGATTTTGCAAAATTTGTTTAAGCAAATAAAACCACCTGTTTTCAACTCTCTTTTTTCTTGAAAAACATGCTAAAAATCCTGGAGGGGTCTGCTCGACATGTCATTTTCAAAACGCTGTAACTCAGTGAATATTGAACTTACAGAGCTGAATTTGGTCTTGATTTGACATTAATTACCAGGACAATCGCCCCTATCAACCCGTTTTTTGATATCTGCTTTTTATTTTTATTCTGCCCCAGGCAAAAAAGTGCAGTATGTACTTTTTGGACACCCCTTGTAAATGTACAATTTGTTAAGCTACCTCTCTCTTAATTCTATAATTCTACTTAGCTTTTAGTTTTGAGTAGTTTAGGGCAAATAGCAGATCAGTTTTCTTGTTGAATTTTTTAACTATAAAATTAAAGACTTGGAGACTGAAAATAAGTACTAATTAAAGTTAAGACTCACGCTTTCAGGTTTCTCTAGAAGTTTGGCCACCAATTCTGACGTTGATTTCAAAAAATCCGCGGGAACTTTGGAATCTGGAACGTTCGTTTCGATTTTAAAGACTGGCATGATTTCCGAAAATCTTTAACGAACGATGTAGCGATGGCAGAGCCGAAAAAACAACTGCTTCCTGAGTGAACCTGAAACTATTGCGATAAAGAATAATACTGCAAATTTACGAACGCAAAATTCAAAGCTAAGAAACCAATTACAGAATGACAATGTGTAATAAAGATTTTATGATTAGATTCACAGTCTTATGCCGGCTGGCTTGTTTGGGGCTATGCAGAATGTGATTGCCAAATTGATCAAATATTACAAATTGGCGCCGTGTTTTGTCTCCTTATCGTATAAAATACTATGAGCGGTCAAACAGCATGTTTTTTTCTTTTTTTTCTCTTTTTATTATCATTTATCTACGTAAAGAAAGATTTCCTATATTTCACCGTGACAGGACCAGTGGTGTCGCATGCATTTCGGTAAGATTGCATTTTGCTCATTTAAAGTCAAGTAATCTATCGATTTGAGGGAGTGCATTGTGCACCTCCGTATTATAGATATAGCTGGCGAATTAAAGCAGTGGCGGCTCGTGCAATATGACAACAATGCCATCCCTCCATCTGATTGTATGTAAAACAATCGATTCGAAAGTGAAGCAGCGCTTCACCAGCATTCGATTGTTAATCATAGATTCAAATGGAGCGAAGACATTGTTGCCAGATGGCACTAGCCGCCACTGAATTAAAGAATGTCAGGCGACGCCTAAGTTACGAGGGGCGTTCAACTTATAAGTTTCTCTATTTTTTATCTCTAGCCCTGTTGGTGCTAGAAAAATTTCATTTATACAGTTAAATCCGCCAAATCCTCAGCTTTCCAACGGTATTTTTGTTTTTGAAATTCAAGCAATTTTTGTAGGAGAAAAAGCTATATTTCTACACCCGTGTCGAAAAAGTCCCCCGCCAACTTTTTCAGCAAAAAGTATGCGCCTGTTTTGACCAACAGTATTCGTCTGATTAGCGACGAAAATGAGCCGTTATCCCTCCATACCTGTTGCTGCGCTCAATTTTTGTCGTGAAATCTTATATAAGATGATCATGAGATGCATTATTATCACATACTGTCGGCAAAAGTATCGCACGTAAAGTTCCAGTCAGATGACCACCTGAAGGATACCGTGATGAATTTTTTCAAGTCCTTAGATCGAGAGTTTTTCGCCCAAGGTATTGAAAAGCTGGTTCATCGCTGCAAAGAATGTATCAATCTGGAAGGAAATTATGTGGAAAAGTCGTAAAAATGGAATACTTCAAAAATAGAATGTATCTTTTTTTTAAAAGTTTTGCGTTCTTCATTCCAAGTGTCAAAGTTAGTTTTTACTTCCCAACTCAGAAGTTGGCGGGGACTTTTTCGACACGGGTGTAGAAATATAGCTTTTTCTCCTACAAAAATTGCTCCAATTTCAAAAACAAAAATACCGTCGGAAAGCTGAGGATATGGCGGATTTAACCGTATAAATGACATTTTTCTAGCACTATCAGGACCAGCGATAAAAAATAGGGAAACTTATAAGTTGAACGCCCCTCGTATTTTGCCTCAGGTATACCACCTGCCAGTGGCGTAATCACGTGCAATCTTGCAACGTTGAATACAGCCCATTAAAACCCATGCAAAGGGTCGAAACATTTGGTTGCACTGTGCACTCCCTCGAATCGATATTTTTCATAGGATCAAATGAACGCTTTGCTGAGTTGCCGGATTGCACGCGACACAACTGCCACTTGCAATGCATTAATTTCTTTGCGATAAGTACTACAGGTTGCCTGTCTAAATATAAAGCTAAGGTGTTATCAGACATTATTTAATTCGTTGACTGTGCTTTTCTACTGAGTTGTCAGATTTGAGGTTAAAACCCGTATATTTTACAATGAGTCTTATGGAAAATGTACGGCCAAAAGATTTTGCACATCTGGCAACACTGCGTTTCTATGAAGCTTATATTCAAGATCGATCGATTATTTTCCATATTTCTATGGATAGATATATCGATCTATCGTAATTTGGGAGCCACTTTAATGCGAGATGAATACGTACAGTCCTATGTATCAAAACTGCACGCTTCGTCAGACACGCTCGAACGCAGTCGAACCGGAACACGCGGAAACAAAAAGCATTCTTTCGAATAAATTCGCAAAAACTTCGTCCACTAATACAGTCGCTTTTGAAAGTTGCCATTCGAAAAAATAGACGAAGAAGAATATACACATACATACAAATACACAGATAAATAAATCCAAGTTTGCAAGAGAACAGAGAAACAATGGGATTCAATTCTGGAGCAATTATTTTCTTGGAAGTCAAAAAGGATCGCGCGGTATAAAAATCGGTGGCAGCAAAATTTCATGCAAAAACGGTAAATCCTCCCCGAACTGCGTTAGCCGAAATAGCTCCAAGGAAAAGCTCTTAATAGTAGCTTTCGCGTATTTCACGGGTGGGGGACTTTTGGAATGCGAGCTTCAATCCCGCCCGCGTGCCCCTCTCTCTCTTCCCCCTCCCATCCCCCACCCCCCTCCCCCCCACGTCCATTCGGATTCCCCCATCTCCCCCATTAATGCCCTGCGTGTACGGACGAGTGGAGAAATGTGAAATGGGTTTTCCCAACTATTTTTTTGATTTATGTAGCAGTGGAGGGGTGGGAAAAAGGAAGGGGGGGAGGGGGTTGTGGATGGAGTATTTTCCATCCTCGCTCGGGGAGCTTCGATGCAGAAGCTGCAAAGCTCTAAAGCTCAAAGCTTCCTCTCTATGCGTCAATCTGAGTTTGTATCAGATCGTGATAATGCTAACGTCACAAGCGATTATCGAGTTTATCGATTAAAATTTATTTTTCCCTATCGATTGATGTTGACAAATCGAAAAATGTAGTTTTTGTCACAGTCATAGGCGCTGGAACATCAGCAGTATCCAATTATGTGTCGTGCTTCATGAGGAAAATGGGACCATCTTTATTGGATCAATTCTTCGGGAGAGCCGGAATAGTGATTTTGGATCGATGATGGCAAATCATTTTTTTTTTTTTTCCGTTTTTTGTGGAGTCTCACTGCATACCCTGTTTGCACTGCACCTAAGTTCAAAAATCGCGATCTACAAAGTTGTGATGTAGAGTCGCTTCTTACGAGAGCGAGGAATTGGACGCATCTACCCCCAGATGTTTATGTTCGTTTTTGATCCTTTATCCTGAATACTGATATTGAATAATTGAACTTATCAACCGACCTATCGATTTGCTAAAGAAGTTTATTATTTTCATATTTATTTCTCTACTCGATACCGTTAATATTCAAGGAAATGAAGTCCTGGTACGAAACTTTTTCATTTTAGTCATTTTACTATCCTAAACTTTTTTTGTAAAGATTTCTGTAGTTTTCTGATTTGATCCTGTAACCTGAATACTATAATACTTATTAATTTAACTTATCAATTTGCTAAGGAAGTCTATCTACAGGAAAGGCTTTTACTTTTGATTAATTTCATTTGGTATTTCTCTGCCCGATGCGCACATTATTAAAGCAAAACTTTTTCACGTAAGAAATTTTTTCACTTTTGTTTTTCATTAAAAAACATTTCAGTGCAGATTACTCCAGTTCTAACTTGAAAATATGATTTGATCCTTTAATCTGAATACGAATACCGAATAATTGAATATGTCGATCAACTTATCGATTCGCTAAAGAAGACTATCTACAGGAAAGGTTTACCTCTGGTTATTTTAATACTTATTTCTATATACCCGGAGTTCGCAGTATTAATGCATATATTTTCCTAGCATGAAATTTTTCCTCTATGTTTTTTTTTTTTTTTTTTTTTTATTTATTCAAAAGCGTTTGATTTTTGATCACTGGTTCTAGTTTGAAAACATCAACGCTGAAACGATTCCAAAGTATAGAATTAATATTTTCATGTTCAGAAAATCCATGTTTTTCGGTATACAGCGCCGCACAGTAAATCAAATGGTGGAATTTCCTGGGTATCAATTTTGGAACAAAAATCTTTAAAGTTAAAACCAAACGTCATAGAAATTTTGTGTTGTGGTGAAATATGAATCCTTTGGATTCAAATAATATAGGTTCCGTATTTTTAACCCTTTAAAGACCAGGTTAGTTGAAGAGAACACCACTCCTCTGTATCTGCAGGGGGGTTAGGTACTTAGGTAGGTAGTTGTTGTTCGTACTTGATGGAGTTGAAATTGCCTATACGACGGATTGAAGGCGCTTGCCGATAAAACCTTAGCTATTGTAGTGTTTTCATCTATATTTGCCTTTAACCGTAATAAAGACAGAATCAATGTAAAATAGACCAGAGGAGAAAAACAAGTATACTCGGGGGTTAAATAATAATTAAATGATTAATTATTATTATTAAATCATCATTTTTTAATTTCGTCCTCCCCCCGTTTTTTTCCCCATTAAGGTAGCTTCTTTGAATGAAGAGTATATCTTTCAATGACCGGAGTAATCTACGTTTTTCGTTCCTATGTGCGCCGTCACAGTACAGCGCGGTAGAAAATCACGAGTACATAAATCACCGACCCCAACTTTAATAGTTTCTTATGAGATTAGTGACTTCATTTATCTCGTAGCAAAATGCTTAAAATCAACTCGAAACAGAAATTAAGTTGGAAATGATTAGTGCGCCCACCGCTATGCCGTCACATCGCCCGCGCCCGGCCCGTCCACGCTCTGTCACACAGTGGGTAGATATTAGAGAATAAGTGACGAAGCATGAAGAAGGGTAAAGCACCAAGAATTATATTTTAAAAGCCCTCAGACCTGATTTTGCCGAAGGCGTTGCTTGCAGTTGGGCATTTTTGAAGTTTGTTCAGTTACACGGGTGGAAAATGGTACTGTGGCTTTGAAAAGAAAGTACCCTGATTGGAATTGGGATTAAAGAGTTGATTCTTGCATTAAAACCTGTAAAAATGACGACGAGTACACTAAAAAATCACGAAATTCACTCTCAGAATCGGGCTTAATGGCTGATAGACGTAAGTATCGTGGTAAGTTCCTATCTAAATTGAGACTTATCTATCTCGGTGTTTCCTTATAGAGAAAAAGAGATATTAGACAGGAATCTCCCATGATACCTGCGTTGAACTGCCATTACGAACTCGACGTTTTAGCAGTTATGTGAGTTTATTACCGAATTTTAGACTTTCTTAGAGTGATTTTCGTGGTTTTCGATGGTTATTACATCAGATTGGACCGTTCATTTGCCCGCATCAAAAGTCTGCAAGAGCCCAATAGATGAAAAAATATACATCACAATCCTCGTAAGAGAAATCGCACTCTTGCAATAAAAAAAAAAAAAAAAAAAAAAAAAAAAAAAAAAAAAAAAAAAAAAAAAAAATTGGAAAAGAAAAACAGCTCAAAAATGAATTGTGGCTGTGGTACGGTTTATCAAAACACCACATAAATCGAGTGAGTCTTTATGCTCTAGATCAAATCTATTCCAAAAGCATACCCATGCCCATGCAGGCACGCTAAAAGAGAAAAGAAAAATAAGGTCATCACATTTAATGCAAGCCCCCCTCCCTTTCTACTCTGGAACCTATGGACCATCCCTGCACTACCTTCTTAGAAAAAATATTTTCAGTTAAAAAATTCTGTCGAGTTACTCTTTGTTCCGGTGTTTTAAAACGATTTTGGTTTCGGGTATTTTGATCTGTTGATTTATAGCTCGCAAATTGATCAATTGTTTGCCTATTGTGAGCTACTCCTCAGTGCATTCGGCAAATAGAGAGCTAAACAACGCACTTACAATGAGAGTCTCACAGAGCGCAAATGACGAGCTTTGGCGTACGTCGAGTCTAGCATACGTCGCGGTCGTCGCGCTTGAGTTTTAGCGCGCCGTGTTATCAGTCAAACGCAACCCGCTAAGTTTGATCGTTTCTCGTCACGAAATTTTGGCAAATACATTGGAGCTGTTGCACACTTTTGCTGAAAGCGGTTTTTGAGTCGATTCTGATGCAAAACCCCGGAAAAAGAACAATGGTACCTCTAAAAACTGACGAAATTTACTCAGAAACTCATTAAATGGAATTCAAAGCATGATCGTGCGATATGACGCTGCATGACACTAATGATGGAAGATTCCCTTCTAACAATAATGTCACTTTATCAAGAAGTGACCAATAAAAGACGAATTTTCTTTGACACTGGTGTCACCAGATGTCTTGGTACCATTAATCGGATGTGGATTACAACTCTGATGGTGTTTAATTACTCTGTGAAGCTTCCTTGTCAGCATAGAGAAATTGACAAAATTGAGACGGGAATCTCCCATTATTACGCCACCGTCACGCTCGCGTTTTTAAATACATTTGATGAGTTTTGGAGTGAATTTCTTGAGTTTTTAGTGCTACTATATCGTTCGGTATCAAAACGATAAAGATTCCGGAAATCACATGTTGTCATGCATTTATTTAATTTTTGATTTATTTTTTTTAATTTTTAACTCAATTTTTTTTATTAATTTTCAATTTTATCCCCTGTTGATTCAATAATCTTTCATAGAAAAGGTGTCGAAAGATTCATTTCATTAATTTAGTGACATCCCTTGATTCAATTTCCAATTCATTTTTTTTAATTTTTAATTAAATTTTCTTAAGTTTTGATTTTTTCCCCCTGTTGATTTAATAGTCTTCCCTGTTGATTAAACACAATTTTTCCCCCTCAGTGCGCTGATCCACAACGCTCTGACAACAACGAATTGACCACGCACTTTAGGTGAAAGGGTTAGGAGTAGAATGCAGGATTAGCGAGCTAGAGAAAAGGGAGATTCGGTAACTGTTCTATGCTGATAACCTTTCCTCGCGGTTGCCAGATTCAGTGGAAAAATCTACAATTTCAACCTGTCCTTCTCTCTCTTTCCCCATTTGAACACATGCATTAGAAAAGGATAAACTAGGAGTAGTCACGTGACTTTCACGCATTGATCCATCCTTTTCTAGTGCATGAATTCAAATGGGTGAAAAGAGAGATAGAGAGAGAGAAAGAGAGAGAGAGACAGAGAGGGAGTGAGAGAGAGAGAGAGAGAGAGAGAGAGAGAGAGAGAGAGAGAGAGAGAGAGAGAGAGAGAGAGAGAGAGAGAGAGAGAGTGAGATATTGAAAAAGAGAGAAAAATAAAACTACCTGGATCCGCCTGTGTGCAATTTCTCTCTGAGATCAATGTGTTCGAAGATTTTTTCGCACAATATAGCAACCGTGCTTTCCTATATCCTTCCTTCAGTAGCTGCACCTCTTCGGAGTGAAAGTATACCTTGCAAGCTCAGCACCAGGAATTACGCATACGGGGAACACCCTGCTACCAAACCCCCTTAGTCCCCGCCCCCACCTCGCTCCGATAAGGTGTGCGAGATCCTGTCGGAGGGCGGGGAGGAGGGGAGGAAGGAATATCCGCCGAAACTTCCATTAAGACGCATTTGCATCCCTTTTCGGGATTCACGGCCGTAGAGCCCTGAGCACGGTGGCCTGAAACTCAACAGGCTCTGGAACTTAACTCTTTTTGAGCCCTGCCGTTTGTTGTTTCGATTCTGTTCCCCCCTCCTCCCACCCCCTCCCCCCACCCCATGCATAACCGTAGTTAGGAATGTGCATGTCTCTCTCTCTCTGCTAGTTTGAATGCATGTGTTACAAAATGATGGAGAGAGGGGCTGTCACGTGACTTCACCCCCTGTTTCTGTCCTTTTCTAACAGAAGCATCTTGTAATTCTGATATTATCAAGATGACAAGAAAACAAAGGAACTTGCGACTATGGGGCACAGCCGTAGCCAAGAATTCGTCTTTCTGTCACTTTGCTCATTTGACTGCATGTGTTAGAAAAAATTACAGAAACAGGGGGTGAAGTCACGTGACAGCCCCTCTTTGTACTATCGACGAATCAAAGACTGTCGCAAGACACGCATGTTTTCACGCTTGTTCAGTTATGGGTGGGAGTGTGGGACTGATCTGCCGCGGCTCTCCCGCCCCAACCACACTGGCCTCACGCCTGCAAGGTGTGAGGAGTATGAAGAGTGGCCGAACAGGAACCTTGAAGGCGAAACTTAGATCGTGAAAATCTCGCGACAATATCTTTAATTCGTCGATAGTACAGGTTTGGTACCTTGAGGGTTCAACATTATTTTATTACATGTATTATGGCTCTAAAGAAAATATACTTTGCAAACTAAGATTTTTGAAAATCTTCGTATAATTTATCTTAAAGCTTGCAATGGCAAATACATCTTTATTTAAGCTCTGTTAAATATGTAGCACGTTTGACAGGTTTTTTTTTTTTCTCCTCGAACTAACATTGCTATAATTCTCCAATATTTGGATATCACATATTATAAATTAACTTTTTTCAAGATCTTAAAATAAATACTTGAGAAATTAGAAATGGTTAAGAAATATTGAACTCATAAATGGATGTTAACTAAAATAGTACTATATGGACACGGTGAAATGCGGTTGGTTTTCAATATATAAGGCGGTTTGCAGTGTCGCGAGTGGCCAACAAACGTGATTAAGTACCAACAAAATCCCTGCGCCATCGCAATAGTTTCTCAATTCACCCAACTTCGCCAGCATGTAAGAAAGTAAACATCGAGCAATAAAACTTGGTTTCAAGAAACTTGGCTGGTATTTTTATGGCTGAACGAATGAAGCCAAATTTTGGCTTGTATTTCACATTTATTATTTTGATAAAATATTAGGAATGCCACAGATGCTGAATGGGTCAAGAAAAGAAATTATTTTTAATTAGGAAGAGTCCAGGGAAAAAACGATAAAAATTTAAAAAAAATAAATAAAAAATAATTAAAGTTTTCATGGTCATCTAATGGGATACGAAAGTACAGACTAAATAGTGTAAGAAACAGGGATGGACTCACCTTTTTTCACGACCGCGAACGACTATGAATGACGACGACTATAAATGACGACGACTATGAATCTGTGGCTATTCGATTCTCGATCAGGCGGCGACTGATCTCGCAGTTCCCATAGACTACGCGTGAGCGGCGCCTCTGACCGGAAGCCACATTTGCCTCCTTTTCCAACCGATTTCTAACTAGAGATCTACAGAAACCGCAGGACAGTCAATTGTGGTGGATAGAACTACATTGATTCATATGAGAAAAATAACGTTTAAACCTTATTTCCATTTATTCATTTATTTATTTTGTTTTTTCAGGTTAAAAACAAAAATTTGGTTTTTTCGTGTCATCTAATCGTTCTTCCTCTATGAATGACTCTTTAGTTTCATTTCTATAATAATCAAATTTTGGCGATCGAATATGATTAACAATACCAACCTAACCTACATATTCGAGGAAACTCAATTGTGTTTTCAAGTGTTTTCGGGACATCGATGGCATCAATTCGATTTTGAATTCACCTTCGGACTTGAATTTAAAATCGAATTGTTGCCATCGATGACTGAAAACACCAAAAAAGTTCGGGAAGCACTATCCACTTTCGTGTCATCTACTGTTGTCATGCGTAGGTTGGCAATGTTTTTGTATAATTCTTTCGGATATATTTGTCACGAAAATTCGCTTAGTAAAATTAGCTTTCAACCCAACCGCAACCCGACAAAACTCCAGAAATTGAACGTGGTGATGACGTCATTCGCTGATGAGCGTTCCAACCATAGACAAACTGTCTCTCTTGCTTTCACGTAACCCCCAAGTAACTGCTATCTCACTCTCATTTCAAAAATCGTACATAAAGACTTATTTTGTGAAATTCCTTGGCTGAAACTAATTCCTCGAGACATGTAAATGCGATTTTGATAATAACATGTCGTTAAACAAGACCCTGTATACGATTTTCGAAACTATAAAAAGAGATGGATATACATATAGGGGTCACCGGAGAGTGAGCGATATAGTTTGGAACGCTACGTGAGTTTTGTCAAAACCGATTGCGACCGATGAGTGCGTTGTTGTGATCGTTTGCTAACCGTTGACTTCTCATTAAAACCGTCTACAGACGGTTTTAGTGCGAAGTCAACGGTTAGCCAACAACCACAACGATGCACTCATCGGTCGCAATCGGCTGTGATAAAACTCGCGTAGCGTTCCAAACTATCTCACTCACTCTCCCGTGACCCCCATGTACATCCATCTCTTTCTAGTATCGAAATTCGTATACAGGGCCTTGTTCTACAACATATTATTATCAAAATCGCATTAAAATGCCTCGAGAAATTCATTTCTGCCATAAAATTTCACAAAATAAGTCTCTGAATACGATTTTTGAAATTAGAGTGAGATGGCAGTACATAGGGGTCACGTGAGAGCAAGAGAGACAAACTGGCTTTGTTTGGAACGCTCATCGCCGGCAGTCGCCATTACTAAAACTCTCTATTGAACGCCTTATCCCAGTGGCGGCTCGTGCGATTTTGCAAAAAAATGTATACTCATAATTTAAAACTGTGTAAAAACATCGATTGTTTGATGTCGTGTGCCTTTACTTGTATCGATCTTTTTACATACATTTAAATGGACTAAAGAGCAGATTGCATGAGTCGCAGCTGTCTTATCCCTAACTAAGAATTCGTTGTCCTATAAAACCTGATAATTTCCCTACTGTGCGGCGCCGTTCTATTCATATTTCATTAATTATCTCAACGTGGCGCGAAACACACCAAAATCGTCGACACGCTGCGAAAACATGGGCGAGGGAGTGAGGGAAGGGGCGGTGGCGGCGGAGTGGGGAGGGGGGAGGGGGAGGGGGGAGGAGAGAGGCAAGGTAAAGCGCGAACACTCAAACTTCTCCGACATGTGTGTTGGTGAATCGGAAACACGTGTTGGTGCTGAAAACAATGCAACGGTGTGCGAGAAAAAGACTGACGGGGGTTTTGGGGGATGGGGTCGGAAAATGGGGCGACGGGGGTGCAGAGGGGCGGGGGAGGGGGTGAAGGGATTGCGCCGCTCCGCGCATCTCGTCTCAAAAGGCGGATTATAAATCGTTTCCCATCCGATCATTTTCGTCGTCGGGATCATCCCAGACACCAAACCGCTGGTAAACCGGCGAAAGGCTCCCGACTCCCAACCATCCATCCATCTATTTCAGTCGGTGGAAAGCTACCGACGCCATAGGTGTCAGATTTAGATAGGAATGCGGGAGCCGCGCCGTTTGTGATAATAGTTCGATTCGGAAAAGAGCGAAAGTTAACGAAGAAGAACAAGTTTAGCTTCAAGTCTGACTGCATATAACAAGTGACCTCAAAGTGTCGATTATTCCAGTTCTCTTTTACATGAGCGCTGCCATAGGAGACGGCGCCTTCATTTAATGGAGTATGCAATTTCAATCGCACGCTTGGGTTTCATGACTGCAGAAACTTAACAAATAGAGGACTTCGATACACGATACCTAATACGGATGTACGAGGGTCATTCGTAAAGGAGGGAAACATTGTATGTATATGTATCTCAAGAAAAAACAAAGATAAATGGGTTTTGCAGAAAGTGTATTAACTAGCATACTCTTAGCTTTTCAACGAGCTATTATTCATTAAATTTAACTCACTGGTTCGCAAATGCCGGTATTTTTTCCACACTCTGCACCTCTGGTGACCGTGCGCCCACCTCTGCGCGTGCTGAGAAGCTGGTTGGACGATTAGAAGTCAGCATTTCTCCCTATCAGATTCCTTTGATAAAGATTGCGATTTTCAATCCAAGCACTCACATCACGGAGAAAAAAAAAATCCGGTGATGAGAACTGAACTTCGGGTCATATGGATCACCGAGGTGTTCGGTTGCAGTAACCAAAGTTTTCGGTTGTGAGTACCGAGCTTCAGTTATAGGAGTACCGAAGGTTTGGGTAAGTGTGACTAATACTATGACTCTCATTTCGTTCCTCTGAACCACTTCGGTACTCCTAACTGAAATTCGGTACTCACAACTAAAAACTTCGATTACTGGAACCACATACATACCCTCGTTGTTCCATATGAACCGAAGTTTTTTTCTCCGTGACATCAAAATAGAATACAATGAATGATAAAACTCACGATCAGAAAACTTACATCGTGATTAGGCCCCTATTAATCAGTGTTGAGTGAGTAGTGTGAATAACAAGTCCGAATGTAAGTTATGTGTTGTAATCCGTTTTTTTTTTTTTTTTTTTTTTTTTTTACTACCATAAAAAATAAAACTGCGGTATGAATATTAAGAAACAATTATAGTTTCCAAGTACCTAGGATGATTTGGCTTAGAAAACGCAGTGATTCACAAGTATTTTCAAATATTTAGACAAATTATCGTGCTACTGGCTTTTGCAAAGTGTAAAGGGGCCTCTCCACCTGCGAATTTAAAAGCGCGAATAAACTGATTGAGCTAATAAGCTACCTTGCAGTCGATAGGTCGAGTCTGAAGTATCGACAACAAAGAAGCCCATCGGCTCAAGCAGTCAATTCGCGCTTTTAAATTCGCAGCTGGAGAGACCCCTTAAAACTTACTAGTTTGACAGAGCTCGTTGCGTGCGTGGAAGTGGGAGCGCGGTCACCGGAGGTAAATGTGGAAAAAATGACGTCACTTTGCAAACCAGTTAACCAAATGTAATGATTAATAGCTTGTTGGAAAACTAAGAGTATGCTAGTTAATACTGTTTTTGCAAATCCCATTTATCTGTTTTGGTTCTCGAGATAAACTCAATGTTTCCCTTTTTTACGAATAACCCTCGTACTTACAGAAGAAAGTTGGACTCACCCATGCATCACTGACGGTATGCGCTCAAAATCGAAGGCGTTCGTACTAATTAAAACTATCCGTGAGAACGGACGCACGTCTGCATTATTGACTGCATACACTTTAAATTGAAGGCGTTTGTACAAATTATGGTTGTTCCATTAAAAAGTGGGACGCCCACATGTATTACTGACTGTATACACTCAAAATTGAAGGTGTCCATGCTATTTATGACTTTTAACGAGAAAGCGGGGTGTGCGTGTGCATCACTGATTGCATATGTTAAAAATTGAAGGCGTCTACTCTGAAGACGGTTACGCAAGAAATAGTGGGATCTGCAGAAACCCTAAATATACATGTTGCTATGATGAACTTTAATGAAAACGAGGAACTAATCGATCCGAAAGGACACCTTTCAACGCACCGCACGAAGAGTCGTATTCCGGTTTTATGGCTCGGGGAAAAAATAAAAATAAAGTGAAAAATCGATTATCATTTTCACCTCACTTAAAAACCTCTCAATTAAAGTACAGATTTTTCGGAGGTTCGGTGGAACTGGAAGAACCGCCTTGCCTACGGATCGATTGTTTGGGGCCATAGTTGCACCATTACCATAGATTCCTTTTTAGACTGTTGAAATGCCAACAATTGATGTCACCATGGTCGCAATTCTATCGCGATCCTCGACCAAAAATAGACAAAATATGGTGAGAAATATGCAAGCAAAGTCTCAGTTATTAAAAAATGATAACTTGGTACCGCAAAAAAAATAATGCAGGAATGGAGCTGGGGGTGTAATCCCCCTTTTTCCGTTCGAGAGAGCTGGATCTACTAATTCGAAGGATATTTCATAATCAGAGACTCAATGGGTCCGTTGCAAAATTCTGTCACAGCAAGCATAAGTGAAAGAGGGGTTCTTTTTAATCACCCAGAAAGTAACGTTTGAAGCATAGAAAATGTCCATAATTGACTCACAAATTCAATGAAATGAATAATGTTAGACACAATTTCAAAGCGTTCATCGTACAGAGCGTCATAAAAGGGCAGTCAGGCAGGCGGACAGGCTGTCCCATCATCTGATTTGTTTGTTACCGGTTTGATGAATCAATTTTTCTTCCATAGAAGAATCTGCAGTTAGAGAGGACTCTCCCATTACAGCTCGCTATACGAACAGCTATCTTAGAATTTTGTTTGAATGCATTTATTGAGTTTCTGCGGAATCAATTTTTGAACTTTTTTCTCCTCCCAACATTATTTCTAAGTGATCCTACGCTTGAATTGACACTCTTTACCTTTGTGACAACATTTTCCATTAGACTTATTTCAGCCTCGCTAGGTCTGTTTCAACTTAGCGTTTGTGGCCTTCTTGATGACAATTTGCCAGAGATTTTCCTTTAGTAATGTCAACAAACTATACATTGAATCATTCTTTTATATCCTGGTAAAAGTGACTGTGATTGACCTTAAGACGACCACGCAACGTGTCTTTTAGAAAATTCAATAGAGCTCTTTCAAACTTTTGCTACAGGGGATTGATGAGTTGATTCTTGCATAAAAACCTGTAAAAATGACGGTGAGTACACTAAAAAATCACAAAGTTCACTCTCAGAATCGGGATTAATGGCGGAGAAACGAAGGTATCATAGGAGATCCCTATCTAATTTAAGACATTTCTCTGTGTTTCCGTAGAGAAAGTCACAAATTAGACAGAAACCTCCCATGATACCTGCGTTGAACCTCCATTACAATCTTCCGTTTTAGCAGTTTAGTGAGTTTATAACTGAATTTTAAAATTTTCTCAGCGTGATTTTCGTGATTTTAGTTGGTTTTTGACATCAGATTGTACTATCCTTTTGTTTTTGCTCACAGCAAAAGTTTGCAAAAGCCCCATTTTGCAAGGGTATAAGATGGTCGATTTCACT
Source organism: Trialeurodes vaporariorum (assembly GCA_011764245.1). Classification (NCBI taxonomy): domain Eukaryota; kingdom Metazoa; phylum Arthropoda; class Insecta; order Hemiptera; family Aleyrodidae; genus Trialeurodes; species Trialeurodes vaporariorum. The sequence continues at coordinate 24,264,660 of VMOF01000013.1, forward strand.
CTCCTAAACCAATGTACCAATCAACAGCGCAACAATCAATGGGGCAGTTTCAAGGGTCTGAAATGTTGCGTTTTTCATGAAGAAAATGAAAGTACTTGATGAGCTGCTGAGAACAAAGATGGCTTCGGTTTCTAATTTAGTCCCATTGTTTGGAGATGAGATTTTATAGCCCAAAATACATTGTTTTAAGAGGGAATTCCGCGTAGTAACGTCACTACGCACACGATTTTCTACAACTCTACACGAGTGTATCTCCAAAACCGGGACACTTAGGAAAAAACCAAAGGCACCATTGTTCCCAGCTCATCAAGTACTATCATTTTCTTTATAAAAACACAGGATTTTACGTTCTGCGGACATTTGCGCTACCTATAAGACTAAGGTCCCTACCTAAGACTTTGAGCGCTACTATTAGTTGAACAAGAAGAAAGGTCTCAAAAGCTTCATTACAAGTGCGGAATTGCAACCGTACGCTCTGAAAAGTAATAAGTATGCCCTCCAATTGTTGTTTCCATTCACTTTTCCTCTTTGGAAGTGAATTTTTCCAAAAAACTTAGTGTTTTGATGAATTTGAGGTTATGTTCTCGGAAAGCTAGATTCAAGAGGAATTAATGAAAATTCGCTCCAAAAGCTATCAAATTCGATGTCAGCGTTCAAAATTGAGGCGAACTGACAAAATTTTCAAAGATTTTTGAGAGAAAATTTTTAAAGTTTATGTTTGTTTTGGTAGCGCAAATGTCTGCAGAACCACTCACTTAAAAACACAACATATCAGACCCTTGCAACTGCCCCATTGCATAAAATCAGTATATTGGACCATTGGCAATCGATTAATCGAGAAGTGAGTCGACTTCTATATATTTGTAAACAACGGATTGGATCGATTAATCGATTACTATACTCCGATTGGAATCTTCCCTATTTTAGATATGAATTCGGCAACGTCGTCCTACCTCAATCCATCTAACCTCACCCGCGCTCCATCCATTTTGCCCGACTGAATTTTCCTCCCGCCCCCTTTTCCACGCCTTCCTCCCAATTCCTCCCCATTCCTCCTCTTCCGCCTCAAAGCAAAAAGCAGGTGAGCATCCCTTCAACATCCCTTATCCTTTATCCCTTTCAGATGCGTATGCCGTCGTTCATTCAAGTAAATTAACCGAAAGACTCACCGACTGATAAATGAAATGTTTACCGATGTTCTCCTCCGGTCCCGGTGATAAATGCATGCGTCTTTACGTACATTGACTCTTGATATGGGAGGGTGGGGGGGGGGGAGGGTTGAGAGGGAGGGGGAGTGGTGAGCTGGTTGTGGGGGGGGCGGACAGGACGGCACGGTGCGTATAGTTTCCCGCGGTGCCGTAGCTGGACGGCGACTCAGCGACTGGCAAAATAAACATTTGAATAATGAAAGGATACAATCTAAATTAATGTATGTGAATCTGTCTGCTTCGAACTACAGCATGTTTCAGGTTTAGCGTCAAGAAATTCTGCAGCCGATTTTTCGAGTTAAAATAAGACCTCTCCCCCCCCCCCCCTTTTTAAACATGAGTCATAAAACGCTTTTCCTCTGAGCAACGATTTTTGAAAAATTATATATTTTATTTATTTATTTTTATTGTGGCTACAGTGAGTCTGACTCTAATTTTCTGATACTTTCTAGCAATGAAGCGCTTGCAAGGTTTTGTTGTAGGCAAATGGAGTGTCAATTCCATTGTAAAATGCTGCGAAAATAACGATGAGACCATTAAAAAAGTCTAAAACTCACTCCTGGCAGAGAAAACTGAACTTGAAATTTCGGGTGACCACCCTTGTATGTTTGCACCAACCTCGATTCGGACCCCCAAACAAAAGAACAGGACATGAAATTAAGTGCCGTCTTCCTCGTTTATTACGCAACGTAGAACTTTTCTGTAGTTATCACCGTGCTCCTAGTGACAAAATGTGTACAAACTGTCCTTTAATTCCTTCAAATTTACTTTTTGAAAGCAGATTCATTAATCTCACTGTTCAAATTCGTAGCTGTTATGTTCTTTTGTTTGGGGTCCGAATCCAAGGTTGGTGCAGCATACATGCAAGGGTGGTCACCCGAAATTTCAAGTTAAGTTTTCTCTGCGAGGAGTGAGTTTTAGACTTTTTTCATGGTCTCGTCGTTATTTTCGCAGCATTTTCCATTGGAATTGATACTCCATTTGCCCATGCAAAACCGTGCAAGAGCTCCATTGCATGACATGCATTTCATGTTGTCAATGAAAATTTTCAAAATTTAAGGAAAGAATTAGATTGCAACGACCCTAAAATACATTTTTAACAATTTTCATTTCTTTCAGTGTAATTCGTTCCAAGTGAGGTGAACGAAATCGAAGATGGAAAAGTCAAAGCTTTGACCATGGCATGGCATGAGTGTCATGAAAGGTATGGACGCATTTAGAGGGTAAGTGCGCCGAGCCGTGTCCGTCCAAACGACACGCAGCTATGTGTGACACCCGCCATGGCCAAAGCGCTGAATTTTCCTTCGTCGACGTCAAATACAGCGACGAAAGAGGTCCTTAACAAATATTGATTGATTTATTCAGCCATGTAAAAAAAAAAAAAAAAAAAAAAAAAAAAAAAAAATGTTTTCCCAAACCTTGAAAAATCGTAGTTCAAAGGGGAAGCATTGTAAGGAGTCATGTTTACAGGAAAAAAGAGGCTTTACTTTGACTTGAGAAATCGGCTCAACATTTTCTTAACGTTAAACGTGAAACACCCTGTACAGTGTATATTGCCGCATCCCGATTTCAAGCGTTGATTCCGTCGCTTGGTGACGCAGAAAGGCGTATCTAGGGAGAGGAGCGGTGGGGGATCACTCATTCTCTCCATACTCCTGGCTAGTGATGAAACTCAAACACAAAATGTGTATACCGAAACTGACCAAGGCAAAAAAAAAAAAAAAACAAAACAAAACAAGGAGAAAGGAACAATAACTATTAACAAAGTAGTCTTCACGGAAAAAGAAGACTGGTAGAATTTACAATTTACATAGCTTATTTTGACGTCTGCTAGCAAGTATGGTTTTCACCTTAATGTGGTAAATGCAACCTACTTTGTGGTAAATTAAGGTAACTTGCTGGTTCATTTTACCATAATCTTGTGAAATTTACCATATTTGATAGCAGACTCCAAAATCAGATATGCAGATGGTACATTCTACTAGTATTTTTTTTCCATGTTGTATCGGTTTCGCCCTTATAAATTAGTATCGACATTACGCACTTAAAATGTCTAAAAATTCTCTTTCCGTGTATGTTTTTGAATTTTTAATCGACCCTTTCGGCCTTTTCTCTCCCACGATATACGAGTCCTCGATTTTTTTTTTTTGTTCATAGACAGACGGTTTTAGTGATGACGTCATGTCATCCGGAGAAAAGTTCGTTAACAGGTCCAAACTTTCTCTCACTGTCACGTGATCCCTATAAATTGCTATCTCACTCTCGTTGCGGAAAGCTTATAGAAAGATACTTTTTGTGAAATTTGTTGGCAGGAATAAATTTCTCGAGCTGTATGTTTATCTACAGTGGCAGTCTAATGAAAACCTTGAGTAACTGTTATGGAGGATTTGTAGGTTAGGTTCAAGGTGTAACTTTGTCCATTTGTGGCCATGTATTTTAGTGCAATCGCATAGTATATCGAAGCATGTTCAAGCATCTGTTCGTTGCACTAAAGTACACGGAAATTCATGAAAAAATTACACATTATAAACCTAACCTAAAAATCCTCCATGGCGGTTAGATTTTCCATTAGACTGCTACTCTAGATAAATGTAAAGCTCGTTGTTGCAAACTCGGTGAACAATTTTCGAATTTTATGCAAAATCCAGCTTCACTGCAGGAGGACAAACTACTGCGGACCTGTCCACCTCTGCTCTGTTCACCGTTGTCTTAAAAATAAATCAGAATTTAGGAGAAACTTTTAAAGTAGGCTCATGTGTTGAGGAGAGATAATGGAATGTTTCAGACGCTCCCCATAGGAACCGTGCGAAAAGAAGAAGACAGCAAATTAACGAAAAGTTGGATGCAAATTAAATGTACTTATGTACTTATAAACTATTATACGCTTGTCCTCGTTGCAGAAAGAGAAGCATCTGTCTTGCTCTCTCTCTCTCGCGCTATCTCTCTCTCTCTCTCTCTCTCTCTCTCTCTCTCTCTCTCTCTCTCTCTCTCTCTCTCTCTCTCTCTCTCTCTCTTTCTAAAAAAAAGGGCTATCACGTTGTTATGGTCCTTTTTTCCGTTCTGCTCTCTAACAAGCCTTCTCAATGATTGCCTGGATCTAACCTTCCGTTTTTTGTTGTTTTTGTTTGTCTTCGGTTTGTTGGTTTTTTTTTAAAAAAAAAAAAATAAATTACTTTTGGCCTGTAAGCTTACATAAATTGAACGCACGGTAGCGAGCAGTAGCGCACCGAGAGTTTCTTCATCTCTCTCTTTTCTCCATTAAGAAACGTATGTTAGACAAGGATGGACAAGGGGATAAAACCCCCTCCTTCTGTCCTTTTCCTACTCATACATTCAAATGGGAAACGAGAGAGATGGAAGATATCCTGGTTGCGCCAGTGGTAGCGAAAAATCAAAGCTTTGATGAAGGTGAATGTTCTTGGAAAAATTGCATCTGAGAAGTATCATTTCATGAAATATACCTTCAAAGAAATTTCACATTCTGACAAGCTGAACTCCAAGAATTTTCAACTCAAACAAACTGCGATTCCAAGAATTTTTATCAATCAACAAAATGAACTTTAAGACATTGTGCCGTTTACTTTTTCATTCCAAGAAATTTTACCGTTGCTATAAGAAATTTCCGAAATTAATTCGTGCACGCTAATTTCTGTTGCGCTATGGCGCTGAAGGCTTAATAAGATTGTGTTTACGTAACTAAAAAAATGTAATTTTTGTTTTTCTCTTTCCATAAGCTTAAAATAAGTCTGATCGTACAGAGTGGGCCAAAAGTTTCTACACACCTCATAACTTTTTTTCCTCCTGTAGGTAAAAATATGCAAATTTTGCCTTTCGAAGGAAGCGGGGATAAAGTGACGGTGGCCCTTCCCGCACTACAAATCTTGTCCCTCAAAATGACGAAGAGCTTCGCAAAGCACATATTTTTATCCGCAATATTTAAGGTAACGAGGTATACATTTATCTGAAGTGGCAGTCTAATGGGTAACCAGGGTTACCACCCTGGAGGACTTTTAGGTTAGATTTAAGGTGCAATTTGTTTCATTTATTCCCATGTATTTTGATGCAACAAACAGAGGCTGGAACATTTTTCGATCCAATGTCTACATTAAAATACATGGGAATATAAAATAATAGACAAATATACATCTTAAACCTAACCTTTAAATCCTCCATGGTGGTTACGCAGGTTATATTCATTAGACTGTCTCTTTAGATGAATTGTATTGCTCGTTGATTGAAGGCTATATTTAATTTACTTTATTAGGAATACTTATACGGACTTTTTATGGCCTTCACTGTATGGTTTTTTACACTGGTAAAAAGTGGTGAATTTAACTAGGTATTTACCAGTAGCGTAGCCGGGGGGGGTGGTCCAGACTCTCTGGACCCCCCCCCCTTGACACCAAAATTTGTCCTAAAAAAAGGTAATTTTTTGCGTTTTCCTGTTATTTACAATGTAAAAATCATGGTTAAGACTTAAATATGGTTTGTAATACCAATTCAAATAGATCCACAACCTCCATGTTGCTTTAATTCAACGATTTTAAATGGTAGTACCAGCATTATTTAAATCTTAACCATACTTTTAACAACGCAAATAGTTAAATTCGCCATTTTGTTTTCTTTCATTGTAAGAACCAATTGATTGGTGAACGTTCCTTAAGAGTAAAGGTCGGAAACTTTCCGTGTCCGAAAATTCCAATTTTTGTCTAATTTCTGTGTTTACTGTGTGCTGATTTACTCCATTTCACCGCACAGTGAAGCGAGTCAATGAAATGAGTTGGACATGGGTTATCTAACTAAAAATTGCAAATTTGAATGTTTTTACCGTCAAAAAACAAACTATAAGGGGTGATTCTTGCAGAAAATTTTACAATAAAACCAATGAAACCACTTTCAAACTTCTACGTTGATGTTTAACAAAGATATCCGCATTTAAAGTCGTCATGCCATGTCCGGCTTCTCGCATTGACTCGCTTTACTGTGCGCCGGTCGCGTCACGTCGCGTTCCCGTCATCTTTGTTGTACGCCGGATGGAGACCTGCAAGTGGACCAGTAAGTTTTCGGGCTCTCGAAACACGAAGAGCGTCTCTTCGAGAAGAGTAGAGAAGAGAAGAGAGTCGGTGTTAAAGTCAGACATTTAAAACACTCCCGCGCGCTGCCGAAAGTTTCGCTGCAAACTGCGGGGCTGCTCGCTCTTTCAATGCGCACTCTGGGCCTCGGCCGCATACCGCTGCTGGTTGCCGCACTCAACTCCTCGCTTAATCAACACGTTATCACTGCCGAACACGAGTGCCGCGCGGGTTGCCTATAGTGCAATTACTTGAAAACTTCCGGGCGGCGCGCGACGCAACAAGATGTGACGCTCGGCGCGCTCTATCAAGAGCCGACCGGCCGATCCCCCCTCCCACTCCTCCTCCACCCCTTATCCCTCTCCACCTTTCACCTTTCTGGTGTTACCCCACCCCCCCCCCCTTTCACCCCCCTTTCCCCTTAACCGTCCCATCTCTATGGCGGCATCCACGAGCAACGACTCCTCGGATGTTGTTATGCTCCGACAGAGTCCTCCCTCCCCCCTCCACCCACTCTAACACCCCCTTCGTAATCGTCTCACAATAGAACTATAAGATGAGTCTTCCATTCCAACCGTGGCGAAAATGGTCCATACAGGTTCATAAGGTCCATTACCGATTCAATATACGGATTATGGATATTTATGGATTTCGTATGGATGTGTAAGGATATCTACATTTATACCCATACATGTCCTTATGGATTTATACATATCGATTTGCGAGAATATTAAAACTAAATTGGCCAAATAACTGTAATAATGAGACAGAAATGGGAACTAAGCCATGGATCCATAGATATCCGTACTCTGTATAGGGAATTGGTTATGGACCTTATCGACCTATATGGATTATTTTTGTCAGTGAAACTAGAGTCTCTTGATGGAAATATTGTGTAGGGAGCACCGACTCAACGCTTTGTGCATTTGAGAGGAGTCGATCGCGTGAACGCATTCGAAGGTTAGGTTCGACAGTGGACCAGTTGTGCGGACAGGCGGATTTACCGGCATTCCGCTCCGTTTCCATAGGTTCCTCTGCTCATCGATTCTTTTGTGTGAAGGCTTCGATGTCATCGACTCCAGATCATACCTCCGTGAAAGCCTAAAAACCAACGACCAATCACAACTTGTTGAGCTCGTATCGGTACTCCGTAAACAATATTTCCATCAAAGGATGCTATCCCAAACATGACTGGAGACAGGAATATTTTGTTCTCTCTCTCTGCGGCCGTTTGAATGCATGCGTCAGAAAAGGATAGCACAGACTAACAGAGAGTCATACACTGACTAAGTGACTATAGAGGCCCTTGATGGAAATATTGTAAAAGGAGTACCGATTCGAGCTCAATGAGTTTTGATTGATCGTTGGCTTTAGGCTTTCGTGGAGGTGAGCACAATACGACGACATCAAAGGCTCCACAAGAAAGAGTCGACGAGGAAAAACTGGAGCAGAGGATCTGTATGGGAAGGGAACGGAATGCCGGCAGTCCGTCGCGTCGGTCCACCGCACTAGTCCACTCTAGAACTTAACCTTCGAATGCGTTCAGGCGGTCAACTCCTCTAAAATGCATAAAGTGTCGTATCGGTGTTGGTACTCCCTATACAATGTTCCCATCAAGGAACTCTATTTAGCCCCTACTTCCATCTTTCTCTAACGCACACATTCAAACGAGAGGAGAGACAAACAGACGTAGCTCTGTAATCTGCCCATGGTTCCAAACATTCTTGAAAGCTGTATCGATGCCTGCCTCCGGGAACAAATGGCCTCAAAGCACGTTCCAGAGGTAGAAGACGAGGGAGGATGAGTCTATCTGTAATCTTAGGAACTTTCCGAACGTTGTTTTCCCTCGAGCGTGAAGGGCTCAAACAAGGGTGGGTTGAAAGTTTTCCCCCTAAGGGTAGACAAACCGATAAATCGATTGTTCACGAGCCGCCACTGAAATCAAGGGATGATACCGGGAATGTGGCTGTCTCTCTATTCTTCCATTTGAATGCGTGCGTTAGAAAAGGACGGATATAGGAGCTAAAGTCTCGTGATGGTCCTCCCTGCTATCCTTTTCTAACTCATGTGTTCAAACGGTCATATAGAGAGAGAAAGACAAATTCCTGTTTTCGCCTGTGCTCTGGAATTCCCAAATTTTCTTGAATTCATTTGTTTTGGTCCCAAAACTTGAGAGTTTCTGTGGGGCGCTGCTTGACGGTAACTTTTGAAATTGAAGTACCATGGAATCAAAAAGTTCGTAATAATCTTTGTTTACCGTTTTCACCCGACCACCGTCTCCGCGCATTCAACAAAACATCGCCCGTGAATTCGTCTTTAATTCTTTTTTTTTCTCTTCCGTCTGCAATTCTTCGCTGTTCGGAATCTCCTCCATCCGTAAGAACTCTCCAATTCGAAATCCTCCCCCCCCCCCACTTTCTCCGCTTTTGACGAGTGTCCTCTTCACTTTTTTCCGCTTTTCCTTCGTAATGTCTTATGTTTACATTTCATTGTTCTAAACCTGAATCCGATTGTTTTTTGGATAAAATATGCTTATTGTACGAGAGGATGAAAACGAAAAGGAGGACCCACTACCCTCGGCCAGGCCGCAGGCTCTCGTTTCAACGTTGCCAGGTTTCCACGTAAATTACTAAATTTTACATGAAGTCAAAATGGGAGATGATTGTCCGGAAAATTGCAACACTGCTCTCATTCTTTCCCGGATTTAGTGCGTTTTAAGACGGTATTGTTCGTGTGCCTCTCATAACCTTTCCCTCGCTTTAAAACCACTCCCCCGCTCCCATGCCTTTTACCAGACACTCTAACGCCATGCACTAAATAATAAGGAGAGATAAGGGACACTCAGTTGAAAACATAACGGCAGATGGGTAGGAGGCAGAGGGGTTGCATTTTCCACCCGCTTACCCTTCGCCCGTCCGTCCATCCATCCCTTCGCGAAAACCGCAGAAATATACAAAAGACGTATTTTCGACGAGAGAAATGTCTTGATAAATGTCTAGTTTCGGCAGGGCGGCCGAAGCCAGGATAGGGGGTGGAGGGGTTGTTATGCGCGCCGTCGGAGACTAGGCTATGCAGCACGCAGAGCAACAACGGTAAGCAAGCAGTATAAGCAGCAGTCGCGGAGTAAGAGAATCCCCTCGAGCATTTAAGCTCCTCGAATTTCAACCGTAGTACCCCTTTCGTGTCCCCCTCACCATCCCAGCCTCGATATCTTCTCGTCTTCGTCTCGCTCGCCGCACCGTGAGACGAACTGTGCAAGAATCTAACAGGGAGGAACCAAACAATCTAATTGGGAATGGAATCGATTGGAACCGAACCGAACCGAACCGAACCATGAACCACATAACGAACCAAATCATGAACTACATCCTAAGCGGAACCATGAATCGCATATCGAACCGATCCGAATCATGAGCTGCATACTATAGTCTGTTCGTTTTAACTTGAGTCCTGAGCGGACGATAAATGAATTTCGGAAAATAGAGAATGGCAACATGTCAATAGGTTGTCATAGCCCGGTAGTCGGGCAGCAGCCCTGTCACCTCGGCTGACAGACGAGGGTTTGCACTCCTTCGTTGCCACAGAAGGCAAATCTACCTGAATCTCCAGGTCTCAAGTTAGAACGAACAGACTATAAGCGGAACCATGAATCGCCTACCGAACCGAGCCATGAACCGCCTACCGAACCAAACCGAACTGAAACATGAACCGTTTACTGAAACGCTCAAAAGTGTTGAACCGAACAGTGTCGAACCGCAATTTTGAAAACAGTTTGAACCTAGAGACTCTATGAAATAAAGAGCCGGAGTGCCATGGAGACCGAAAGACCCGAGACCATGCAGTATGATCAGAAATTGAAAAGAAAGGTGGAAGAAAAATAAATAAAAATATAAATTACTCAGTAATTTATCAATCATAAACTTGAAAGACCAACTTTAATCACAGTAAACAATAATTTTAAAATGTAATTTAAACCAAGAAGGGTCACTGGAAAATTTTAAATTAGGTTTAAACTGGTCGAAAACAATTAATTTAGATGCCGTTTTACGATGATTTAGCCAGTTATAGAAAACCGCGCTCGAAAATTCTGGACATCTGATTGGTTCCCTTTTAAAATGAAGACTGTAACGGCTTCACGACTATTCCAAAACCGAATATAGATTTACTTTGCCAACTATGGCTATGGTTGTTTTTGGAACAGTTGAACAGTCATTTTATTCGTCATTTTTACCTGGGTGAACAGGCTCGACAGTCTCAGCAGTCAGCATATAAGTAGAGCTGCTACGGTGACTAAAGGCAGATCTATTGCTCACCGCAGAATAAACGATCATGCGAATCATTGAGAACTGAAATTATAAAAAAGTCGTTTCACAAATCTTATTAGACCTTTCCTAGTTTTTTCTCTTATAATTTCATGTCCTTGAAAATTTTTCGAAATTTTACAAGAATCCATGTTAACAGAACGCGTCCTCTACATGGAACACTATGGGGTGGAAAGGTCAGTGTAGGAGTGAGTTTTAGTGATTGCAGGTGGTGTAAGCATCGTTACAAAATCATGTTCCATTAGTCAGAGCAAAAAATTTGTGGTTAAAGGCCGGAACGGACCTATTTTAACTGAATTGAGAGATTCGACGAATCAATTTCGATCCTGTTTAAAACCGACGTTAAAGAATTGAACTTTAGGAGGACTCAATTTAAACCTCCAAGAAATCGATTCTTTTGCATTGGTTCAAATAAAAGGAAAAGGACAAACAATTTTGCGAGAGAAACCTACGCCATGCATGCGTCTGAATAAGCCTCTGATTGGCGGAGGAGATGCTAAGTTGATCTCATCAATAAAACATTCGTTTGAGCTATCGGGAGCTGGATACATGTATATTAGTTTTCAAGTTTCTGCGGAGGATGAAGTTTGTCAGAGACTGAACTTCATTTCAGTGAAGTCTGTCTTGCCTTTGTGAATCTATCTCTCATTTGCTATCACGCGACTCGGGTCTTATTTTTCTTTCGTGAAAATAGGATAGCCGTGTCCTCGTATGTTTATCATTACAAAGTTCGAACAGTATTTAAATTTTATTTTGAGCTCGAACCCATAAAATACGTCCACTTTTCAAACCTGCCATTTTTACTCATTTTTCAGGAAGCTCATGAAAAATGATATTTTTCCCCCGTAGTCGCACCGTGGGTAGAAATTTGGAATTTGTTGGCCAAAAATCAACAAATGTAAATCACCTTAAATAATTGCATTTTTTTAAGCTGAAATAAATTTAGGATTTCTTTGTACATTTCTAGCTTGAATAATGAGTCAGAAGTGGTTCAAGTGAGCAGAAAGTTATCCTGGAAGCTTTTAAATGATACGTAGAAAAATTTAAACCGGCCAATTTTCGACCGTTGAATCAGTCATTTCTGCCCACTGTCAGTCGGCTTAAAGAGAATAAAAGCAGCATGTTGGAGACCAGCCATTTTTTTGTTAATTTTGGTAATTATTATACGCGATAAAGAATTTTGGGAAAAAACATCGTCGAGACAGGAAGGATTCTCGCGAAAAAGAAACTGACAAATAACAGATGCAATCATAATATTGGTTAGAATGTAAACACATTTCTTACGCTTCCTCATAGTACTTACATTTTGTGTCAATCTGCGTGTTTTTATTCGGTACATTTTAGCTTCTCGTTATTGCTTGTGATTACTTTGGTGAATAATTCAGGTTTTGTTTCGATTTGTCGGAATTCGGAAAAGGAAACGCTGGGTACGCACTATCGACGAATTAGATTCGCGAGATTTTAACGAGCTAACTTTCCCCTTCAATGTTCCGTTTCGGCCACTCTTCATACTCCTTACACCTTGCAGGCGAGGGGCCAGGGGCCTGTGCGGGTGGGGTGGGAAAGCCGTTACAGATCAGTGCCGCACTCGCACGCATTCTAGTCCTTTGATGGAAATATTGTACAGGGTGTACTAGACCACTCGCGGATTGGGCATTTCTCTCAAAAACTACTGAATCAAGTGATTTGAACCAAAAAAGTCTTATAAAGAACTGACCTCCAAATATTTCAGTTTTGATATTTCCAAAAACAATCGGTAGTCCCTTGGGGGGTTTGGGGGGAGTTAAAACAATGTATTCAAGTTTCAAAAAAATATAGCTCTTGAAATTCTCGCGACAATCTTTAATTCGTCGATAGTCCCTACTTTGTCGAATGCCGTCGTCGGCCATCTTTGCTGCTCGTGCTGCATGCATGCAGGGTTGATTTGCCCTTTCAACCGATCCACAGATGTTATGTCCAAAACCGTAATGTCCAAACGGCAATGTCCAATATTATACGTCCAAAGCTTGATTGTCCAAAATGAAATGTCCAAATCGTTTATGTCCAAATGAACAGATGTCAAGTTAGATTAACAAAATGTCCAAACACGTTGCGTCGAATTTGTAATTTGAAATTAGGACCGAAAAGTTAAACTGTTGCGCGCAGAAATTTTGAATTGTAGGTCAGAAATAATTAAAAATACGAACAAAAATATGCATGATAATACTGTTGCTTTTGTTATGACAACTAGTTCATAAAGTATTAACAGACGTAAAATGACTCCGCTCAGTGGAGTTGCATTCAATTAAGAATACATGTCGATAAGGAGTGGATCAATTTAAAGGAGAAAAAATGAAGAGAAGCGAATACAAGTAAAGAAAAAAGAAATGTCTGGACATCGGATATTACTTTGCTCACATTCATAGGTTTTGGACTTTTCTATTTGGACTTGTCTATAATTGGACATTATAGTCTTATGGACACAAGCTCTTTGGACATAAAGATGATTTAAGCAAAATTTATTTTTGGACGAAAAAGTTTTGGACATCCATGTTTCGGACTGATCATCTGGGAACCCTTTAAACCACAATTTTAGGTCTTCAAATGTCTTTTGTGGGGTTTTGAGTGAATTTTGAGAGTATTGGATGCTCAATTAGATTTTCACCCCATTTTACACCTGAATCAACCCTCCATAGCAAGTAGTAAAAATATGCAACAGACCCATTGAATGAGGTTCTGATAAGTGTTCGGTGTACGTGCATAGTTATCTGTTGAAAAGTGTTGACGAAGTGTTTTCGTGCTTTCAACCGAGATTTCCTCGGTGACACTGTGCGTCGCTACCGAAACTCGACCCTCCCTCTCATCCCGCCCACCCTCCTCGTCCAAACCATCCCTTTCGCCTTTGGATACTCACGACTCACGGGTCACTGCTCATTGCGTTTAACGTCAATTTTATTGTTCTCGGCTATGAAGCCAGCCAAAGCCACGTCGACATCACGTAGTTAGGACCGCTTTGAATAAGTAGTTTGCCCGGATAAATTCACTTGAAGAGGGGTCGTTTCGTTTATGTGCCCTACCATCCCCCCAGCCCCCCCTATCCATGCACCCCTTTTACCACGGAGAAATTCTATTACCCCTTGGGAGTGGAGTTTTATCAAACTTATTAACCATTCGATTTGATTCGGTGTTTTTTCTTCCCGGCGCCCGTGCCGGGCGTTTCGAGAAAATTGACTCTCGTGCATATGCGAATATCCGGTTCACCGCCCCCCCCCTGTGTATTATGCAATTTGCATTGTGCGAGCGTGTTTAGAGAAGGGGGGCCGAAAGCGTGCTGAGTGCGTGTTTGTTTACGTTGTAACTCCCCTTTTTATTACGGAAGAGTTTGTTTCCAGAGTAAAAGCAAAGTGGGCATGATTGCAATATTCGTATCTCCGCGACATCAATGTATATAGCTGTGGATCGATTTTTCTCTGCATTGATTTTACACATCGGTAGTCTTGTACATTTTCTCTAAAAGCACGATATTATCTCTAAAATATTCTGAATCCTGAGCAAAAAGTCTTTGGGTCCATAATAATTTACTCCATTGATCGACAAACCGATCGTTAAGACTGTCCATAAGTGATGCTATTGGTCGAGAATGATGAAACTTGGCGGTTGCTACGGTAACCATAATTAAAGTGCCCGTTTTTTAAAGCCATCTATGAGCGACCTTTAATAAAACGGGCACTTTAACGATAGTTACCATAGCAACCGTAGCAAAATACCATAGCAAAATCAGAACTTCTCCGAAACAGGTCGGATTTTCAAAAACTCAGTGCCCGAAAGTATTTCCCAGAACGAGTACTTTTAAGATAATAATACACCTTTCAAATAAAATTTACACTATTGCCATTTTTAGGCCCCTAATTTTTTTTTTTCAAAATTATCGAACATGTTTATTACACTATTTCCTTGAAAAACGATCCAACTCCACAACATTAGCTCCGAAGAAATTACGATTGTAATCTTTGCATGATACTCATGCTCCTTTGCCAACACTTTTATGTGTTGCAATTGCGACTTGTTTTTTGTTTTTTATTGTTTTTTATTGTTTTTTTTTTTGTTTTTTTTTTTTTTTTTATCGTAGCTAATGATGCAGTGAAAAAATGCGGTTCGAATGTCACGAGACCCTTATCTGCTCTAATTTTCGAGGAAAATTGAGGAGGGAAAAAGGATGAATAAAGACGACAGAAGGGAAAAGAGGATAGGGAATTCATCAAAGTGGAAAGTAATGAGGGAACGGAAAGAAAGAGGATAATAGATGTAGAAGATAGTGTGAAAGAGGGAGAAGCAGCGAGGGACGGAGAAAAAAAAAACTGTAAGGGGGAAGGATTTGGCGTCTATCTAATTTAAACAATAATTAATTAGATTTTCATGAGGGATCTACCACTATGAGAGCTGTTCTTTTGTTTCATTTTCCTGCTCCCTGACTTATATTCTTACCGTTTTTCTCCCTCTCTCTCCCTCACCCATTCTCTTTCTTTTTCTCTCTCCCTCTTGCACTCATTTTCATCTCTCTTTTTTATTTTCTACATTAAATCAAGCCTTTTTTTTTTAAATAAAAATAAAAAAAATTCAGAGCGCAGCAAGCGATGAAGCAATTCAGTATTCTCGCAGGACTGCCGTTCTGCAAATCACCGTGCGAACTCTTTCCATTTAACTCAATGTAATTTATCTGATTTTCCCTGTCAAATTTGGCAACACCGCTCCTCAGCGATGCAGTTAAAAACATCCCCCTTTCATTATTATTTATTTGTTCATTTTGTCCATTTATTATCTTTTTTTAATTGTGATGAAGCTAATAGCAGTTTTATTGTTGTTCGCTTCATCCCCTCGCTCGCTCGGTCAGTAGGATTTAATTTTCGCTTATTTCGCTCCATGACGTGACCATGAGCATACTACACGGGAAAAAACGCGAAAAAAAAAACACTGTTCATATATTTCTGTTTATTTATCCATTAAGTCGATTTTAATTTAATTATCAACGAGGTGATTCTTTGATGACTGCCCTCTATTCCTGGCATTGTATCGCGTATTGATCGATCGGTCGTTGTTGTGCAATTTGTTTTATTTTTTATTTGGTCATTTACTTATTTATTTACCTATCCATCAATCTACCCATCTATCTATCTATCCATATATCTATTTATTTTTTATTTATTTAGTTTATAATATTTTTTATAATTTAATTTCTTTTTATTTAATTTAATTTAATTTTTTTTTCATTCTTCATTTTTATTAATGTATTAATTTTTCTATCATTATTGAAAAACAAAGTATTAAAGTACTGTATCCTTACTTGAGGAACGACTGAAGCAAGATAAAACATATTCAAGGAGTAAGTTTCAGGCTCGAATTTTTTTATTGTCTTTTCAAATACTTTTAATTATTTTTAAAATCCCCAGTTCGAGGTTATCTGGATTCTAGGCACTATGTGAGATGATTTGCATGGGAAAAAAATATGGGGCATCAAAAAGAACCCAAAATGTCCTTTAAATATCAAATCTTCGAATTGCCTCAATTATAACGAATCATGCTGAGTGGCAGCTGGTTTCCAAATCGCTTCCATACAAGTCCATGGTAAAGAATTTGTCCGTGGGAATTGAGGGGGGGGGGGGAGGTTCCAATTGAACCCTTTAGTAAATCGATATTTTTTGTATAGAAATACAAGGCACTATCAGTCAAGCTCCAAAACATCCTTTCAGACTTTAATTCATGAAATCGATCAATACGAATGCGACACTTGTGAGGGGGGTGGGGGGCACCGCACCCCGGCATCGGCACCCCCACGAACTGCCAAGGCGCTGAAAATTCAGCTGAGTGGAATCACCTTTTGACTTGGAGTTCTTCAAAGGCATCACTTTACGCGACAAGAAAGATTCCTCGGAAGTGCCGGGGAGGAGCAGAGAGGGAGAGAGGGGAGGGGCGTATCTCTATCTTATATCTCCGAGCGGCTGGCGCGCTTATTTAGCCGCGTCTTAAAAGCGAGCACGGGGCACGCTATTCCGAGGAGAGGGGGAGGGGGTCGATTCAAAGCCGATACGTGACTCCTAATTGGGCAAGAATCCGGGGGCACAGGGTCGGGGTATATATATATATAGGATAGGGACCGCGGAAGGCGGACGAAATGTTTGATTTCCCTATGTCGTGGAAGAGCTTTTAACAGCAATCCTATTTAATTTTCTGACGTCCTGCCCCCCTCCCCCTTCCCCCCTCATGATCCCATGCCCCCCTTTCCCTTATTTTAACCCGGCTCATCATCCCTTGTGATACCCCCTTCCCCTCCCTTTGCTCCTAGGAGATGGCTGCAAGGAGGGGGTGAGAGATCTATCAACACAGATTTCGCTCTCATCAGCTGTCTCCTCTTCTTCCCCGTCGCGCTGCTGTCTTTAACTCCCCCCCCCCACCTTGCGGCCCTTCTCATCCGTAACACTCCTCTCCTCCTCCCTGTTGTGATTTCACGGCGGCATTCCGTCTTCGTCCTTTGTCGCGCTGTATCTCGTCTTGTGAGCTTCTGCGATGCCGTCATTTATGACAGTGCTGCCTGATCTACGGAGTTGCAGCATGGCCCAGAAGCTCTCATCCAGGTTCAAATTGAAAAACACGCATTTCATGTCGACAAAAGACGGGTTTGCTCGTAAGTTGCGGTTCGCAGAATTTCCCTTGTAAATCAGCGGACGATTCTGCCGACCTCCTACTATCGACCAGAACGATTGTTTATAGAGATTATAGGTGTGTATTTTTTGACTTGGGCCCGGTAAGGATCTCTTGGACAGTGGCGGCTCGAGCAATTTGTTATCAACGAATTCTTTCCATTTAAGTTACGTGGAATAATCGATCTTCCAGAGCTTCACCAAACCCTTGAGAAATTGATACTTTTGCATAGGTTTAAATGACAAAAAAACATGGTTGCCTGATTCCACAAGTCACCACTGCTCTTGGACATATCGTAGAATCTATGAAATATTAATATAGAGCGGGCACATCATATGATGTTGATGTCTTGATTCAAAAATGACGTATCTCGTATTTCCACAAGTAACAGTTAGGTCTGATTTCCAGCTCCCAGTTGGCAGAATTTCTCATGATACTCAGTCAAGGCAGGCGCGGATCCAGGGGGGGCTGAAAGGGCTGTAGCCGCTCCCTTAAGGCATTTTTGAGGAAATTGTGGGCGTTTTGTTGAAAAAGTATGTTTTAGCCCCCCTTCCATTTTGAAAGATTTCTATAACCGCCATCGAGTCAAGACACTGAGTGTCATAAGCTTATACGTCAGGAGAGAGAGAGAGAGAGAGAGAGAGAGAGAGAGAGAGAGAGAGAGAGAGAGAGAGAGAGAGAGAGAGAGAGAGAGAGAGAGAGAGAGAGAGAAATTGTGTCTGTCTTCGCCAATGCGGAGAGCAACAACGACACCTCTCCAATAAATTTGAAATATGAAGCGTACGTTACTCGTGTCGCACCCATCGCTTCAATGCGCCATTCATCCAACTGAAAATCAACGTGGGCCCCATATTTATGGAATGAGAACGAGATTCGTCAAAGCGAATCCAAAAAATTGTGTTTCGTTCTCTTTGTCCATTTATCCCCTTTAGAGCTAAGTTATGAAAATGTAATTTCACAAATCTAAACCCTTTCATACTGTGAACCGAGCAACTATTTCTCTTAATTATTACTGTCATTTTTTTTTTCAAATTTCATAAGACTCCATGTTAATAGAACCTCCTCCTTATAAAATTATGGGACGAAAGAGTGAAATACACTTGTTAGAAGAGGGTGGAGATTGGGGTTAAACTTACTTGATAGCTATCCCCTCCCCCATTCTATTATTTTCCAACACACCTATTCTTACGAACAAAGAAATAGATTTACAAGTTTTTGGGTGCTCTAATAGCTTGCGTTTCTGGTCTGTCGTTCTGGTTCTGCTCTCATTTGAACACTGAACAGCTTTACAATTAAATCGATTCCAATCAAGTTCGATTTAGTTCCCCGAGGATCGATCTTTTTCTTACGGATTTTATGGAGAAGATATATACTCAACACATCTGGCAACGATGGATCGGGGTGCGGGCCGGGAGGGATGAAAAGGGCGTTTATGCATTATGCATGAATATCGTTACAGAGGAATAAGACCTGTATTGATAAGCATCGCTTGCACCCGTGTTCTCACCCCTCCCTCCACCCCCTCCGACCCCTCCAACCCCCTACTCTCCTTATCATCCCTGATCCCCTCCCTCCTTCTCCTTTCATCCAATCCACGTTGCTTTTGAGGATGGGGAACGGGAGGGGGAGGCTTCTCTCCTTCAACTTTTAATTTAATTTTAAAACTTTCCTCCTCATCCTCGCCCCCCTTCATCCCGCCTTTGCCCCCCTCCGATTTTCAGGATAAAATTGTGCTCCCTGTTAATAATCCGTTCGCGTCTCTCTTTCTTCACGGCGCCTTTTTCTGGAGTGAAGTGAACTGAAGCGATGTTGTCAGATATTAGGTTTAAAACCTCATGTCGTGCATTGATTCCTATGGGAAGTATACGGAGGACCGAAGTAATCTGACAACAGTGAGTGAGCTGAAGAGGAGTGCGAGCGCCGTGCGGGTTGCAGACACCGGGTGGATGCAGGGGCAGGGGCAGAGACAAGAGTAAACGGGGTATAGCTCAACGAAAACTCCCGAGGAACCGGTGATAACAATAAACAACGGCAACGGAACAGCAGTCAACATCAACAACAGCATTGATCGACGGTGGATTCGAGCGGCGACACCGTTCGTCGAATTGAATCTGTTCGGGTTCTTAGAAGTATTTTGCATGGTGGATGAGGGAGGGGGAGGGGGCGACCAATCCGCTCGTAGCACGACCAATGAAATTGGAGAGTACGGAGAATGAAAATCTTTCCAAAACTTCCAAGAATTCAATACCCCCTGTAATTGAACTACGACGTTGAATATTTGTGTTGTTGTGTCGTACACCGAACAGTCAACGCATAAAACATTGTTAACAACGTCAGTCTGTTGTATAACATGTGAAACGTACAATTAAGGATTCGCGTCTTGTTAAACCTCAGTTAGAAGAAATGGAATGCGTCCGTTGAAAGCTTCTGCGACAGACTAATTGAATGTCGGTGTTTTACGTAGAAAACAGGACGATAATATCCTCGGTGACTCCGAAAACTTCCAAACTTCACTTAATAAAAGCTTTTGAACGTGCGACCGTAGCATAGCGTTGTAATGCAGGTACTTTACCCTGGTACCATGGGACACTCCTATCTTGATTAGTCACTTCATCTATGATGGCAAAGGAGGTTTTACAGAGTAACTGGTAGCAAGAGTAGAGACTCAAGAGACGACCTGACATAGCGATTTACAATTGATTAGCGGCGTCGTTACGCGCGGGTATACTGTATGAGAATCACGTCTAATGTCTAATGACTGTCTCTCTCTACATTTATAAATCTTTACCAGTGCGTAGAGAATATGACACCATTTAGGTAGGAATCCGCCTTGGTACAATAGACGAATCATTGCAAACTCTACAGTAGGCAGGTGGGCGAGTGCTTTTTTTTTGTTTTCTTGTTTTTTGTTTTGTTTTTTATTTAAAAAAATAGGGAGGTGGAACGTTCAACTGATGATAAACAAACGATCGTAACCTCCTAACCCAAACTAACTACTTTAGAAACATTGGGATCAAAGATCAGTGATAAACTATTCAATGGCCTTAATATCGATATTAGTCAGTTATATGTACTAGACAAAAAAGTATCTTTGAAGATCTCTCAAAATTATAAATAGTGCGTAACTTCAATGTATTACCAATATAGCGTCAGTTTGTAGTTTGTTTGTCACCAGTTTTCCCCAAAAGTAATATAGATTACAAATCTCCATGGTGATGCAAATGCTCAGTGAACGAATGATAACTGCTGAGTATTTTTGATGAACGTGCAAGGACGCAAGGTACACCTAGTTTGCCTCATAAAGCTTGTTATGCTTTCCGTCTATAAATATGATATAATGGCTTCGATTCGTGGTGAATTTAATATTAATGAACTTGTCATCTGCTTACCCCCTCTCATTCTTTCTTATTGATTCCTACAACCAAAAGTCTAATTTCCGTCCCTTCATTTGATCTGTTTCAGACTTGCTACGAGATGGAGAAGTGGCTAAAAGAAGAACCCAAACCTCGCTCGCCGAGAAAATATTCATCAGATCTCGATCCCATGGATCCTTTCTTAGATATGCCTGCTTCACCCCCTTCGCCAATGAGCCACGAGCCAGAGATTGAACTAGTCGTTGAGTCAACATCAGAGACGGATACCAAAAGCGAAGGGGAGAGTGAAGGGGACCTTTCCTCATCAGTGCCTCTCCTAATATCAATACCCGACCCAGACCCAGACTCTTCAGATCACTGGCTCCCTAAAACCGAGAGGGTCGATCCCCTGAACCTCGACGATCTAGTCATCCCTGAAAAATTGCTCGAAAGCGTCGATCTAAGTGACTGCAACCCTTGTTGGGGAGACGAGGATTTCGAATGTGACGTCCAAGTGAAAAAAGAATTGTTGGACGACGACGAAGAGTTAGAAGAAATGTACGCGGCGGCGATGAAGAATCCTCTCCGATTCAGTTTTATACCGTCGAAGAAGGAAGACGGGGACGTGAAGTGTGGGATCCCAACTTTAACCCCACCGTCGAGTCCGGAGTCGAAAAAGTGCGTCAACCTTAGCGCGGTTAACAACGTAGGTAATTTAAATTTGAACTTGACCACACTGAGCAGTATCAACGCGATTAGTACCCTAACGACGTTGAGCCCTCAGGACGTCAACAGCTTATTAAAGATGGCAACCAAAGGTGCGATAGTTAGGTTTACAGCAAGGGATATTAGTGGGGTCACACGACTGATCTCAGTGACCCACACCCACGGACCGATTACTGTGACAACCCCTGTTATTCCGTTAGCGTCGGTAGCGCCGGCGACAACTACGACCACGACGTCGTCGATA
Source organism: Trialeurodes vaporariorum (assembly GCA_011764245.1). Lineage (NCBI taxonomy): Eukaryota > Metazoa > Arthropoda > Insecta > Hemiptera > Aleyrodidae > Trialeurodes > Trialeurodes vaporariorum. Next base: position 24,286,260 of record VMOF01000013.1, read on the forward strand.
TCGAACGGAAAAGTGACGTCGAATGGGAAGCCAGGGCGAGGCTCCGGAGCTTCAAGGACACAACGGGGCGCGACAGTGAGTTCAAGGACAACGTTAAGGACGGCAGCTACGGCGGCCGTGAGAGCGGCAACGCACAAGGTCGCGTCAAGGACGAACGGTAGGCTGGGATTGACCAAGAATGGAGGAAATGTCGTCGCAGCGACGGCTGATACAACGACCGGGACGACGACAACGTCGGCGACGTCAGCGGTGTCGTCTAGTGTGACGTCTCTAGCGACGGGCACGACGACGACCAATGCTTCGTCGACGACGGGTCGAGGGTCGCGGGGAGGAGCTCACGGACGAGAGGCTGACTCGAAGAAGAAAGTGCATAGGTGCGACTACATAGACTGCAAAAAAATATATACCAAAAGTTCCCATCTCAAGGCGCATCAACGAACGCACACAGGTCAGTGATCCATTAATTATCTTTTCTGTCATTTTCTATATAGTTTTGGAGAAATGCATCATGCGCAACGAGCTATAAGTAGAATAATTCCTATATGGTGAAAGTTAGATAAAGAGGATAGTTAACCTCTGATTGATTGATCAACGAACTTCAGGCTTTACGGGCGCTGCCTTTGGATGTGATTTTGCACATTTGTTTACAAACACTTCTTTGTTTGTTTACATTTTCACCATGGGTCCTCCGGTGTTTTATGGATAAAAAAGTTAATTTGCGACGAAAGTGTTAATTTTAATTATGATGTTCCCCAAGAATGTCTATAATGCCCAATAGAATCTTAAAAAACGTAGATCAGCAAATCCAGAGACAGATTGGCGGCTCCCATGATTTCACCGTTCACGTGTCTCAACTATCTAGATATATTCATATAGAGACTCTAGCGATAACTAGATATGTAGAGGTTGTCTCAGGTAACTTCCATTCTATACCAGTTCTTTGTAAACATGTGCGGAAGGATGATTGTACGTGATCTGTCCAGGCTTGCTTTAGCGCTATCAGCATGAATTTACGTGAATCTCATGTGAGCTAACATGAGATTCAAGCTACTTGATAGATTTGGTTGGTTCTCAAAAACAGTGAGTAATAAAAGAACTGTCAAAACCGAAGTTATATGAAACTACATCTAGAGTAAAGTCCCTTGAAGGCAATTTTGGTTAGAGATCAACGACTCAAGCTCAACAAGTTCTGATTGGTCGTTGATTCCATGCATCCGCGGAGAGGAGCAGGAGTCAAAGACCTCGAAGTTTCCACTCGAAAGAGTAGGCGAGGGGCGGAAGTCTAGAAAAGGAGCGTTTGGGAACGGACCGAAAATCCGGTAAATTTGGATGTCCCCTACTGGTCGACTGTTGGAGTTAGCTTTCGAATTCGTTCAGGCGTTGGTCTTTTTTCAAATGCATAAAGCCTGGTTTCCAATGAGACGCAAAACTACGCAACGACGCAACGCTACGAAGTTGAAATACACGCGATCAAATGGGATCGTTCCCAATGCTACGCAAAACCTTTGCGTCGAAACGCAACGACGCGGCCAAGTTGAACATTTTTCAACTCTTGCGTCGCTGCGCAAGGAGCTAGACGGATTTCGCTGGCCGCTGCTTGTCGGGTGAGCGTTTGATGAGTCCCGAATCAACAAACGCAACAAGTGAAGAAGAAGAAGCGCTCGGAATTCGGCTGAAAACGCAATTGCGATTCGAGAATCTTGCTGGTGTATAACCAAATAATAAATTTTGAGACAATACGAAAATAAAAAATGCAAAGTAAAAGTGAGAAAACGCGCTGTTGTCATTCGAAACTAACCTAACCTCACTAACGCAGTCGAAAGTTAAAATGTAAACAAACCGACTCCATTTCGCGCGCGTTTCGACGCGCGCCCTTTGAAATCCTTGATGCTGATTGGTCGATGCTTGCGTTCATTGGGAACGACTTTTCGTCCTTCGTCGCAAACCTACCAAACGCAAGGAACGCAGCGCTACGGTGCGCAAGGCCTTGCGTCTCATTGGAAACCAGGCTTAAATGTCATGTTAGTACTCCCTAACAAAATTTCCTTCAAGGGATTCTATTCTAAAGAAGTGCTATTTTCTTTCGGAGAGACTGTATTCCATGCTATGGGCTTCATAGCTGGGAGGGTGTATTTCTTTACTCGTACATTTCTCGAAAACTTTAAGTTTTGGAACAATGCGAGGAAATTAAGGGCTTCCCCCTACTTGTTCTCATTTGCTACTTTGCAGCTTTCTGTCCACTTTTGAGGCTTATTTTTAGTAACCAGCGGGCTGATCGTTCACTTTTACGTTAAACCGATAGTTAAACCTGACTATGAGTGACGGAGCTGTTGATCTAGAATTCACTAGAAGTGTACTATAACCTTTAAAAGAAAGTTCTCTGATCAAAACCGTCTTTGATAATTTTTTCCATGACTTTCCAAAGAGTTTTAGATTTTTTAGGACATACTTTCAAGTAGCAATTCTGTTAGACTCTGAACACACCTGAAAACAGCAAAATTTTATAAAACTGGTCAAGCAATGGAGGGGTGAAAATTTCTACTAAGATACTTTCTTTTGAAATTTATAGTAAAAGATTCACCATTGATTTTAGTACTTCCACGAAAATTACGTCAAACGACAACCTTGGCCCTAATTTGATGAAATGGCTTCAGTTTGTGTGTTTAAGTTCATTTTAATCGTATGTTTTGAGACAACAAGTCACGGATTTTCTACCTCAAAGCAGCTAAAGCTCAGCCCTACTAAGGATGCTCTTTTTATAGAAACAGCGTAAAAAAAAGGTAGCGAGCGCGAAGCGGCGCTGGCGAGTTCAACCTTCTTGTATTTCATGGCGCAGCGCGCAGAGACGGCCGTTGGTGGCATTAAGTCACCCGTTGTCTCTCACTCCGTCTAAGAAAATAGTCACACGTAACTGAATCGCACAAACACATGCTCAAACACACCTGTCCCACGGAGCGTATATGAATTCGGGAGTGCAAGTCACTGCAAGACTCGGTGAGCCTCAGTTGCCAGATTGCAGCTCTCTCTCTCTCTCTCTCTCTCTCTCTCTCTCTCTCTCGCTCTCTCCGAGAGTGGCTTGAACGTAAACAGCGGCGTCAGTACTTAATCCACACATCTGATTTCAGTTCTTTAAAACGCTCTATTACATACTTTTCTGATGTTTTCCTCTCGTTAAATCATGACGCGCTGCATGCTTATAATGATTATGGGAAGATTACATTAAAGCAGAGTTTGCTTGAAACCGGAAGTTCCAAAAAGTTAATCGATACCGGTAATGGGCCAAAATTATTTTTTGAATAACTATGAATAATCAAATAAAAATATGTGCATTATCCTCTTGTTAATCCTAGCAGTAAATGAAAGTGTTATCACTACCAGTCATTCATTTTGTGGCGTATAGATAAATATGCTGGTAGTGTCAAAACTTCAATTTTTTTTTTAAATATAGGAATAACCTGAGAACAATGCGAATAATTTCTTACTATAGTATAATAAAATAAGCCATATTTTTTCGAGTTTTGAGACTTTTTAAAAAAATGTTCAAAAATGTGTTTCCACACTCTACAGACGCTGCTATTTACGTTCCACCGCTGTAACTTGGCATGATAATTGATCTTAATGTGATTAGGAGCCCGAAATTTTCAGGATTTTGATACCTTGATTTGTAATCGAGTTATTGCGAATTTGAGTACCGCGGCAATCGCAGCGGGGGGTGCGGTGAATCACAGAGCGTATGGGAGATTGTGACCCAGACGAAAACGGTTCATCCGTCCATGGGGGGTGGGGTGGTCAGATTTTGTCCATTTCTGTTTGTGCCAGGAAGGACCGTGACTAATTGCTGACCTGACGTGGCGACGCGACGGGGGGTAAATGGGCCGAAAGATGGGAGAGCCTCCTCCGCCAGCCCGATCGAAGCGCCGGACCCTTGAATCCGCAACCCCAACCCCTCAACCCCCCCACGCACCCCCTCCTTCTGTGCTTTTTATACCACTATCATAGTTTGCATGTTGATTTTCAACAATTTAGGCGCGAAGCGCCTACGGGGGTTGGGCCGCGGAGCGGTGAGGGGGCGAAGCCCCCAAGTTAGTCAATAATCTTTTAATCATGATTATTCCAAAAATGAATTTTGCCCATCACTGATACAGTACGATACGATATGATATATCGATGTACTAAAACAGTCTATTGGGCAACGTTGCCTGCCTCCGTAGCTGCGGTTTCGATCCGACGATATAAATACGACCAGTGTCTGCAGATTTCAGGCCAGTGGCGGCTCGTGCAATATGGCATCAATGTCACCCCTCCATTTGATTGTATGTGAAACAATCGATTCGAAAGTGAAGCAGCGCTTCACCAGCAATCGATTGTCAAACATAGATTCAGATGGAGCGAAGACATTGTTGCCAGATGGCACGAGAGCCGCCACTGTTTCAGGCTAAAAGCAGTATTTTATACATCTGTTCCGATGAGATTATGATACATAGCTCATATCCGAAAATCTGGCAACACCGAACACGATGAAACGGATACTTCATTACTTCTACTCAATCGAACGGATGAAACAAGTGACGATGACGACAAAGAGATGACTTAAGGATGTCGGAGGGTATGCGGGTAGGTATCATTTTATATATATGTATCACTCCTGACCTGACTCCTGTGAACTCCTAAAACCGCCGACCAACACGCAACAAAGTCGCAGCGACCGCAAAGCTGTGTTGTGATTGGTTCATTTCATTTCTTCCGCGCGTTCCCTCGAGTTGATTTTGGTCCTCGCTTCTGTGACCGATAGAAGACTTGCAAGTTCATCGCGGGGTCAAGTCACAGTCGCTGAACCGATAGACATATTTCATCTATAGTAACCGGGATCGGTATCTATATGACTTGACTGTACTATCAAATATGTGTCAGCCATCTTTGGTTCCAATCCAAACTTTACGACCAGGTTATGATTTTTTAAACCTACCCAGCAAGGAAGGTTACGAATTCGTGACCATGGGTCAAGAAAATCTGTGAAATGAAAATTTTAATATGTTTTTATAATTACTTTTATCTGCTATTAACATGGGCGTCCGCGGGGGGGGGGGGGGGGGGGGGGGGGGCAAGAGGGGGCACTTGCCCCCCCCCCCCCCGGAATTCAAAACAGTGAAAATTTCACGAAGAAAAATGAAAGGACCGAAAGAAAATGAAAAGTCAATCTAAGGAGTAATATAGTTGACGAACTTCATTATTTGTTTATGTTGTAATTTTAACTCACTTTTTGCAAGGAATAGTAGAATTATACATTTACTTACCATTATTATCATCTGTTGTCCGTTTATTCATAATATCAAACACGTCAAAATTATTATTACTATTCGGATACACCTAAAATGGCTTAATAATTGTACACTATTTGTATGAGGGGGGAGGGGGGTCTTCCTTTCTTCCTCGGGGGGGGGGGGGTCCCCCTTGACCGTCCATTGGGGTTCAAAAATTTTGCCCCCCCTTGGAAATTTTTCTGCGGGCGCCCATGGCTATTAATATGGTATAGAATGATATTACATAACGTTAAAATCACCTACAAAACATAATTGACAAATGATATGACACAGTTAATTGGTTCCTTGAAAACCACACTGGAAAAAGTAATAACGTGTTGTTATCGCAATCGTCAGGGGTCCTCTCAAACAAGTCTGAATGGAGTAGGATTTGAGGTTCTAAGTGTGTCCATTTGCTTTTTCTATTTGGTTTTGGGGGGGGGGGGGGTAAACTCTGTGCAAACTCGTGTTCCATACTACCGTGGCGAAAGTTTGCAAAATATCCATTGTTTCAACAAATGGAATTAGCTTACTGCATGCATGCCGTTCTGATATTGGCTATTTTGGTGCCTATTTTTAACGGACTGGAGCCGCTAAAACTGACAAAAATAAAAAAGCATGCAGTACAAATCACCCAGATTTTCATACTGAAGAGATCAAAGTATACTAATTAAAATGACCAAGAATTCAAGAAAATCAGCATTTTTTTCCACCTGCCTCTGTTCTCTTCATAGTATAATGCATCCAACAGGAATCTTGGTGACAAAAACAAACTTCAACTCTTTATACATCAAGCGAATTTCAAGACTTTTATCTACTGGAAATCTTGTGACTAGAAATTTAGATACATTTTTTACGAACGCAATTTAATTGCAATTTCAACGCGGGCAGGTTCGGGTCGACTTCAAAGCAAAAAATGTTTCAAACCAAGCAATCAAAAATGTTGGATGGAAGTCCTTAGTTTTAAGACAACATAAATTAATAGACTCATTTGAGAGCACTTTGCTCCCGCACCGACAAAGTAGCGATGGGTGGAGGGAGGAACTGTAAGAAGGCACACAGGGTTAAAACATTGGATATTCTGGACACCATTGCAAAGCTCATGGGCGGGTACTCGAATTGGTCTCTCTTTCTCTCTCTCTCTCTCTCTCTCTCTCTCTCTCTCTCTCTCTCTCTCTCTCTCTCACTCTCACTCTCTCTCTCTCACTCTCTCTACCTCTCTTCGACCATTTGAATAAATACAAGTGTGAAGAGGGTAGCAGGAAGGAACGTGACGCACTAACGGGGACAAAGATACCTGGCTAGGATATGCAATACGCAACACACACCTATTACTAGTGATTAATAGTATACTGTGCATTGCGTATTGCATACCCTGGCCACATATTTTTGTCCCCGCTAGTACATTTGAGCCTGTTTAGGATCTATTCTCCTACATATGTTTATACGGAGTGGCAATCAAAACTACGTAATGGGGCTGTTGTACACTTTAGCTTAGGTACTCGGACTTTGAGGGGTTACGTAATTATACTCAGTATAGTAACTTAATTGCGCTAAAAACAACAACAAAAGCGAAATGAGCACCAATGAAGCTGTTGCAAACTTTTGCTACAGGCTTAACAGTAATGGGGCTGTTGCACACTATTGCTACAAGCGATTTAATAGTCGACTCTGGTGTAAAAACCCCCGAATGTAACGATGGCAGCACTAAAAACTTCCGAAATCCACTCTTAAATTCAATAAACGTTTTTATTTCCGGGGGCGTAATGGTGGCTGAGGGCAGTAATAATGGGAGATTCCCATCTTAATTTCGTCACTCGACTCTCTATGCTGACAAGGATGATTCACTGAGTAATTAGTCACCAGAGCAGAGAGAACATCCGATGAATGGTACTGTGACACCTTGTGACACTGGTGTCACATGAAAGTCGTCTCTTATTGGCAGCTTCTTGATGGAGTTACAGTATTGTTACATGGGAATCTCCCATTATTTCCACCCTCAGCCACCATTACGCCCTCGCAAAATGAAAGCATTTATTGAGTTTAGGAGTGGATTTCGGAAGTTTATAGTGCTGCCATCGTTATTTTTGAAAGTTTTTACACCAGAATCGACAATGAAATCGCTTGTAGCAAAAGTGTGCAACAGCCCCATTCACCAACTTGTAACAATGTGGTGCTTCGTAAAACAACTAAGTCTGCCCACCCTTTCTTCCTTCGAGGCTATGTTAAAGTGTTCTCTGCGAGTAAAAGTGATCTTCAAAATTTATAAATGATAATTTGATGAGTAATTTTTAACTTTTAATTTGTGGTCCCTTTTTGTCGATCTCAGAGCATAGTACAGTGGTGCTTCGTAAAAAAATTTAATTAGTCTTCGCCCGTTTTAATCCGTCGATTTGAATGGGGCTCTTGCAAACATTTGCTACGAGCAAAAAAAATAGTCCAATCTGATGTAAAGACCCGCAAAAATCACGAAAATCACACTGAGGAAGTCTAACATTCAGTAATAAACTCACATAACTGCTATAACGTCAAGTTCATAATGGCTGTTCAACTCAGGTATCATGGGAGATTCCTGTCTATTATGTCACTTTCTCTACGGACGGAACACAGAGATATGTCTCAATTTAGACAAGTCCCATGATACTTGCGTCTCTCCGCCATTAAGCCCGATTCTGAGAGTGAATTTCGTGATTTTGTAGTGTACTCATCGTCATTTTTACAGGTTTTTCTGCAAGAATCAACACTTCAATCCCCCATAGCAAAAGTTTCCAAGAGCCCCCCCGTTGACGAATTATATGAAAAGGTATTCTCACTACATTATAAGTGGATATCGGAGGCCCTTGGTGGGTTCAATGGGTCTGTTGCTAACTTTTGCTACAGCGCCATAGAGTGTTCAATCTTATGTAAAATCGCGTGAAAAGTCCATTGGTGGCATCAGAAAGTCATGAAATGAAGTAATAAACTCCCGAGAAACGTTTAATGAAATCCAAGATGGCGGTAAAATATCGAGCAACCTGTATGCATGCACCACAAACATCCAAGGATAGCCAACCTCACAATATCTATCTCATTCAATCACAACGTAAATAAACACATAACCTCTGAAGCTGTGAGGTTGTCAACGTTGGCAATCCTTGGATGTTAAAGGTGCATGCATACAGATTGCTCGATATTTTACCGCCATCTTGGATTTCATTAAACGTCTCTTGTGAGTTTATTATCGCATTTCATGACTTTCTGATGCCACCAATGGACTTTTCGCGCGATTTTACATATGATGAAACACTCTTTATCGTTGTAGCAAAAGTTTGCAACAGACCCATTCAATAACCCCCCCCCCCCCCCCTCCGGAGTGAACATCCAAGCGACTTTTTGCTCCATGATGCCTCTGTAAGAAAAAGTTTGCAAAAAAAAAAAAAAGCGAAAAATGTTCGTAAAATTTAAGTTTTAGACTCCCTGTGCGTTCCTGGAAACTGATTAGGGAACATCAAGCGGTAACGTTTCCGCTGAATAGTGTCGCGCTGTCTCTTCCGCGACAACTCTCTTTCTTTCTCTTCTCTCTCCTCCTCTTGTCCTCTCTCTCCCTCTCCCTCTCCCTCTCCCTCTCTAGTTCCTCTTTTTAGTGTCCCCTCTCTCTTTAGTGCCTATATTGCTCTCCGGGGTGAGATGATAGAAGTGTAAAGCACATCACTTTTTCTTTTTGCGGGCTCCGACAGGACCGTGTCGCCAAATTACAAAGAAGATTCGGAAAATAGAGTCGGGCGGAACCGCACTTATGATAACTTTGGAACTTTGGAACGTTGGCTGGATTTCAGAAAGAAAAAGAAGACGTGATTTTAGGCAAAAATGAAAAGTAGGTGTGCCCATTGGTCAATTTTGTGCATCATTGTTTTGGATTAAAAATAAATCTAAAAGTAAATGGAACCCGCTGAGTCCAATAAAAAAACACTTTTCGGTCAAATTTACTTTAAAAAAAAAGAAAACAAAAACCAAACCAAATGGGGCGTGGCTGCATGGGTCTGAAGTGTTTTTTCTAAGGAAATTTATAATTATAATTATAATTTATATTTATAATTTATATCCATCTCTTTCAAGTTCCGAAATTCGTTTACAGGGCCTTGTTTTATGACATATTAATATCAAAATCGCATTGAAATGCCTCGAGGAATTCATTTCTGGCATAAAATGTCACAAGATAATCCTCTATTCACGATTTTTGAAATTAGAGTGAGATGGCAGTACATGGGGGTCACGTGAGAGCGAGAGAGACAAACCGGCTTTGTTTGGAACGATCATCATCGACAGTCGCCATTACTGAAACCCTCTATAGTTTCATCACTCCCCACACCTCACTTGTGACGTCACAGGTCACCTTGTATTATGCTTGTTGTTACTTTCATATTGGGCCTCAAATAATTAACGAGGTAAAAAAAAAAAAAAAAAAAATGCATGATTTTTTTTCTTCTTCTTCTTGGACCTATATTCCTCCTCCTTTCCTCTCGAAATTTTACCGGAATACTAAGAAGAAAATAAATAAATTAAAAATCTCGAAAATAAAAAATTAAAGATAAATGAAGGGGGAGCTGGAATGGGATGGGGGAAACGAGAAAACATATACCACAGAGTATTAGCGCGGGTGGGAAATCATTTTCATACCGAACTTTCCTTTTAGAAAAAAAAAAAAAAAAAAAAAAAAAAAAAAAAAAAAAAACGAAATTGTAAACATGGGGCTGAAAGTTCAAAGCTCTCTCCGCGGCCGAGTCGTGTTGAGTCACCAGAGCTTTGATTTATTGCTTTTCTCTCACCGTAGTTGCCAGACTATGGGATCATAACTAGACCATTTCTTATTAAAAAATGAGTTCGAATAAATCAACTAGCTTAGTAAACAGCTCAAGTAAAGGGGTTTCTAATACCGTTCAGTTCGAAACAACAATCTGACATCTTGATTCGTCTAACTTAAATTAATCTTCAGCCAGGTGATGACATTTTTTCCAAAGAGTTTTACGCAACTCAAAGCTGTCGTAGCGCGGATCTTTAGTCAAAGTTTTACATTCACCGATGACTTCACGGTTGACACGGTTGACTTTAAAACATATCTGTACCAACTTTGAATTTGAAACGATGATTTTACACTAAATGGCACGCAGATATGTATGACGAGGACAGGTGAACGTCAGTGACATTTTAAACTTTAAACGCTTTTTTTGGCAGATACGCCAGGGCTGCCGTTTTGCGTATAATCAATGATATCTTAATTTCTATTCACCGATGATTTCACCGGTTGAGAAAAGATTACACAGTTCAGTTCAGTGTATTACTGTAATGAGCTAAAATACTCCCATATGTAAGCTTTTCTCAACAGGTTGAGTAGTCGATGACTTTAAAATACTTGTGGATATTTTAATTATGTAACGGAGTTTCCACCGATTAAGGAAATATTACAGATCAGAGTATTCTCGTGCATTACAGTCATACACAGAGCTAAACTGTGTAATCTTTTCTCAACCGGTGAAATCATCGGTGAATAAAAAAATAGCATTGATTATACGCAAAACGGCAGCTCTGAGAGACGCCCTTCCTACATGAAATGCCTCGACTAATTCTGCAATGGACCCGTTCGGCAAAGATTTATTCTCTCTAACTTAAGGAACGAAAAGTAAGTGCATTTTTTCCTCCTCGGTGTGATCTAGCAACACTGTTAAAACGCGCCACTGCTGACTGCTGCGTCGCGTTGCTTTTATACAAAGGCGGTTTTGATTTCGTTCGTTGCGTCCGTTGCGTTGCGTTTGTTCGCGGGCGAGCATTTAAAACTTGTCGAAAATCATTCTAATTATTAATCCCAGGCTTCGCAGCGAGCGGGACAGCTGATGCTTATATGGCGCACCGAAACGCAACGCAACTTCCGAAAAACACCATTAATCAGTGCGCGGGGGGACAGGCCTTTTGCGGGCCTCGGAGTTCACCCACCGCGCTTCGTTGAGCAGTGGATAGAAACATGGATTTTGCAGGATATTAAAAGGTTTTCGAAATTGTCTTCAAGCTTTATTCGAGTGTCGATATTTTTTTTTTTTTTTTCTTCTTTGCAATAACTAAAAGATGTGAATTATGTTTAGGTGTGATATCAATGACTGAGCTCTATTTTTGTTTGTTTATCCTATTTCAGTCTAAAGAAGTTGGAAAAATTGAGAAAGTATTGCGATGGCGCAGGGATTTTTAATGTATTTTGTTTCGATTCTTGGCCTGCGTTGTGACTAAGCGAATCATGATAATGGGTCTGTTGCAAAATTTTGCTACAGCGCTATAGAGTGATCAATCTCATGTAAAATCGCGTGAAAAGTCCATTGGTGGCAGCAGAAAGTCATGAAATGCAATAACAAACTCACAAGAGGCATTTAACTGAAATCCAAGATGGCGGTAAAATATCGAGCAACCTGTATGAGCAAGCACCATGAACATTCAAGATGGCCAGCCTCACAACATCGATCACAACCAATCACAACGCAAACAAACTCATAACCTCCGATGCTGTGAGGTTGTTAACGTTTGACATCATGGATGTTCACGGTGCGTGCACACAGGTTGCTCGATACCCAGGCCCGTCACATCTAACTCCCGGGCCCTGGTACCAACTGGGCTTTCGGGCCCCCTTTTGGTGGGTCCTGGGTAGGAGTCCTAGCGCCGGGCCCCTCTGACGCCCGGGCCCTGGACCTGTGGGTCCCTTGTCCCCCCCCCCCCCATGAGACGGGCCTGTCGATACCGCCATCTTGGGTTTCAGTTAAACGCCTCTTGTGACTTTAATACTGAATTTTATGACTATATGATACCACCAATGGACTTCTCACGTGATTTTACTTAAGATTTAACCCTCTATATCGTTGTAGCAAAAGTCTGCAACAGACCCATTATAAAAGAATTTGCTCACATCATGGCTATAATACTATCCTAAAGAATATCCATTCATGACATTTCAATAATTCTTAACCATACATTTGGTAGGCAGTGGCGTAACTACTCTTTTGCTCGGGGGGGGGGGGGGGGCTCAGATCTCACGAAGTTAAAAAAAATCGATGACTTCCATTTTTCACCTTAGAATGACCCCCCCCCCCCCTTCTTCTGGTCACCTTAAAAACCAATAACTTTTTTTTTTTTTTTTTTTTTTTTTTTTTTTTTTGAGGCTTGTCCCCGTAAGAAATAACGTGCCGTATCGTTTCAACTGTAAGTAACGTAAATATTTTACCGAATGAATTTTCGAAAATGCCGCTGAGTTGCCAATATTTATCAAAAATTGTTTATTATCTTGTTGTTCTGTAAAAATAAATTTCGCGTCCCTTTCAAAATTTACTCTCCTTTCTATTTCTTGACTCTTTTTCGTGATATTTCCATATACTATTAGTCTCTGGGGGGGCGTGGGGGGCGTGGGGGGCGTGGGGGGGTTGATCCCCCTGATCCCCCCCCCTAAATACGCCACTGGTTGTAGGAAGGGGGAAATCCATAAAATATCTGTGGCGTCTGTCTGGTTGTCTGTCTATGTATAGGTGTGAATCGTGGAATCCAGCATAACTTTTGAACCATTGATTGTATGCATTCAAATTTTGGAGAGATGTTGTATTCTACAGTTCTTCAGAGGAACTTTTCTGGTTTCTTTGGTATTTTCATTTTTAGGTTAGTTATGGGTGAAAAAATGGTTTCCATTGAAATCAATCGGAAAACGGGGAAAGAGAGGGAAAAATTAAAATATTTAAAATAAAACAGTTTGATTGTTGATGAAAATTGCAATAAATACCCTACAACTAGTCTTCTGTATTAATCCCGTACAGTTGACAGAAACCCCCAGAATGTAAAAGGGGTCAAGGAGTCTCCCTCAGATTAAATTTATTGTTAGGAAGTGTTTGTAGGGTATTTCCTACAGTTTTGTTTTTTGTTTTTATGTGTCGATAATTTTTCATGCATAGAGTGCAGTGGAACCCGAAGGGACGGGGTTCTCTAGGTTACTCCTCTAGGTCAGTGGGCGCGGCTCGTGCAATGTGGCAACAATGGACTCCCTCCATTTAAACCTATGTAAAATAATCGATTCTTTGGTGAGGCGCTGTGCCTCACCTAGAATCGATCTTTTAGCACAGATTTAAATGGCAAAATAGCACTGTTGCCAGATTGCACGAGCCGCTACTGCTCTAGGTGAGTGAGGATTGTCTAGCGTTTTCCAAATAATAAGAAGAATGGCGTCTTTATCCAAATTCTTGCGTTCCTCTTTTTTACCTATTTGGACTGCTTTATAACGAGTAATTTATCTTTGGTGTCATTTTTCATGGAGAGATTCTTTTAAATTGTTTTCCGGAATGAAATTTGTGCCGTAAACAAGTCAGTATAGGTCTTAGCCATGCCGTTGAAAATTCGTAGAACAGCAGCCCTGTATAATGTAAAGTACCCCGTAACTATGACAACATTCCAAGAATTTAATCTAAGAACTGAACTCAAAGAGCCACATATTATACGTATGGAATACTATAACATACAAAGGCCCCATTTTCTAAAGCTCTGTTGCAAAACTTCTGCGATGATAGGCGTAAAAAAATGGGTATTTTCTCAACTTTTGCAGAACCGATCAACCCCCCCCCCCCATTTCATCAGTAAACCTTGGGAATAAAGTATCTTTCTTTATGTCAGCACATGCACACATGAAAGTTTAATCCCGTATATTGGGCGATGTAAAGTTCGATAACACATTAAACAATTTGAAATAAAAAATCGGCAAATTCGGTATGCCTTGAAGCTATATCTATAATACACAATAATAAACAAAGGAATGATTTTTAAACAAAGCTGTAAACAACACAAATGAAATTATAAGTACCATGCTCAATCTGAAATATGACCAATACATACTCGTTTCCTTTTATCAACGGTTTAATCAATTAACTATATATGTATTGTATATATTCCTAGGATATCAACTTATTATTCAATGTTATTTTATGATTAAATTGAATTATTTTGAAATAAAGAGGGGGGTATTACTATTCAAACAGCATTTTAGATTTTTTTTTTTTTTTTTTTTAAAGTAAAATCGCTTTCGCGACTCCGCAGTAAAGTTTAAAAAATTCTGCTCGCATAAATTTGCTTGTCCAAAACGATCTGAAATTTTTGTCCAAACATCTTGCAATTAGAGTACCTAGTGATTATGTGCACGAAATTAGTATGTATTACGATTAATTAACTCTACTGTCACGAATATATTACAAATTATTAACTTATGAATATATTACGAGTTCTTTTGAACGTTAAATACTTATAAATGTATTATTTTTCCTCTTGATCTTGAAAGACGTGTAGGTTATGTGACAGAGAAAATCAGCAATTGAAGTCATTCGATGTTTCACCTTGTATTTACATGTAATTACTAACCTTACTTAATTCACGAACACACTTATTGCTCGAATATGTTTCCAAATGCTTGAGACACTCCGCATTCATCGGTGGTAAAAGTTTGCAACAGCCACATTCACTCCCAATCTACACTGCCACGTCGAAAAACAATGAGTACGGTAAAGTGTGTAAAGCTGGGTGTTTGCAGCACTGGCGAGATTATCTAACTTTTGAAGATTAGTTAAACACTCAAGGACGGAGGCTTAAGAAAACAAGACTGAATTTTTACGCGCACAATGGTACTAAAATCACTAATTAATGGGAATGGTGAAAATACGGAAAATGTGTTTCGGTAAAATATACGAAATGAAATTTAATTACTTCAAACCACAATTATTCAAAGAATCTTTATATCCTTATAGTATACACTTACCAATAATTCTTAAAACTGTAATTTGCCGGTCGCATTATCAGCAGATTTGACTTCTGATGGTTCATTCTTATGTTCACATAAAATGCCAACAAAATAACTATGTGCGCCATTTCATCGCGATTCATTCAATAGGTACTAACCGAGATAAATAGCCATTCGAAAGAGCTGCTTTTGTGACGTACTTCTTTATTAACAATTTTGATAGTTCTATTTATATCAGTTTCATACAGTTTCTTTGCACTACGCATTCAGCAATGCATCAATGCACCACGCGTTCTTTGTAGTGACGTTGTTTGGCGGCACTGCTCTCCATAACCATATAGAGTGCAAAAATACAAGTAGGTCCAACATTTTGACAGAAATATACACAAAAATAACATTTTCAAACGGCTACATCTCGGTCAACACTGAACGGATCGCGATGAAGTCAGTGGCGTAGCGTGCAATATGGCAACGTTGTACTGTGTCCATTTAAACTCATGACAAAGATCGAACTGTTGGGTGTTCGTTGAACACCTTCGCATTCGACCTTTTACACAGGTTTAAATAGACACAATACAACGTTGCCACATTGCACGCTACGCCACTGGATGAAGTTGCGCTCATTGTAATTTTCTCGGTAATTTACGTCAGAACTAAACAGCGAAAATTGAATTATACATAAGTGCAACAGGCCCATACGGCAGGCATTTTTCTCGTCTTTCTTTGTGGAAATTTCCCACCGATTTTCCCGCAGGGAAATATATACTTTGTGAAATCCAGATTAATTAATAATTAATAATAGTTCTATATTTCAAATAATCAAATCAATAATCTTTACTCGATCAATGAATTACCGTAACCATCAAGTCGTCATTATTTACAAGATTTTGCCGTCTTGTTAGCTCGTAAGTCATACTGTAAATATGTAAGTACACTCCATTGTGTGACGATAAACACAGCTTATTTAAATGTTAAGTAAACTTACGTTGTGAATCACTCACGTAAAACACTTGCTACGAAAGCACGGATCCACGATTATTTTTCTTGCGAGCGATAAGTATATTTTCAACGCCGCACATTGATAAGTTTCGTCGATCTAGGCGAATTATCATTGAATTATGCCTGATCTGGGAAAAAGGAGGGAGAATCGATTGAACATTTAAATAATCGATACTTTTGCACCGGTTAAAACAGGTTAAAAACGACAATCGATCGATATTGATCCTCCACTACTTGTATCAAATCAGGGGGCCAATCATTCACTTAATCAACGAACCGATCTTTAAGGCTTAAGGTTTTTATGGGCCTTTCTGCCGGAAATTTCCCAAATTGTAAATTTCAATTATAGAAAATGCTACACCTTTATTATAGTTTGAATGTCAATACTTGCAATCTATGTCTACCCATACCAAGTTCCAATGTAAATTAAATAATTACCAAATAAACGCGAGCACGTTTTGATATTTTCATTTATTTATAAACAAGCCCGGGGTGATATTTTCTCCTCTCTCCCCTCGCCCCGTCCTCCCTCCCCTCTCCCCGTCCTCCCTCCTCGTCCTCCCTCCCCTCCCACTCCCCCCTCCTATCATTCCTTCCCCTCCCAATCCCCCCTCCTATCATTCCTTCCCCTCCCAATCCCCCCTCCTCTCATTCCTTCCCCCCTTCCTCCCTCCCCACCCACTCCCCCCACTCTTTCCTTCCCCTCTCCCCTTCCTCCCTCCCCTCCCACTCCCCCTCCTCTCATTCATTCCCCCCTTCCTCCCTCCCATCCCACTCCCCCTCCTCTCATTCCTCCCCCTTCCCCCTTTCCCCCGCCCCACCCACTCCCCCTTCTCTCTTTCCTTTCCCTCTCCCCTCTCCTCTTCCTCCTTCCCATCTCTCCTTCCTTCCACCCCTCTCCCCCTCCGCCCTCCCCTCACCCTTTCCTCCCTCCCCTCTCCTCTTCCATTCCTCATTCCCCTCTCCCCCTTCCTCCCCCCCCCTCGCGAATCGGGGAGGGTCAAAATGAAAACAACAATAACGTTCGACTTGTGTAAAATAATTAAAACAACCCACCAGTAATTGAGTCGGTGTCCAAGAATCAAACGCTCATGTAATATTAGGCGCGAACTTTATTTACCGTTGAGACCGTATCTAGTCCCTTTAAATAAATACGGAAATAGTCAAACTATTGGGTATATGCTTATTACTCAGCGCTCTTTCTCACTTCGTCGTTTTATTTGTGGGTTTTAAATTCAGGAAATGAAAATTTGCCATATTGCACACGACTCCATCATTGGATCAGATCTATCCCTAACAATCTAACATGTTTTCTCTTGTAATTCAGTTGAAGAGATCTAAGTGCACAGTCAAAGAGATTGGTCAGAAAGAGCAATCATTTAAGAGCTTTTAATAAGTCATAACAAAGAGTCAATTTTTAAAGTTTTCAGTGCCTGGCCGAAATTTTCGTTGGTTTTCCCTTAAAAGTTGGAACTGTATTCATATGTTGCAAAAACTTGCAACTATAAAGCGGAAACAAGCAACATCCGCCCATGCGAGTCAGTCCATTTCTCAATTTCGGCCGTCATGCAGAGCAACGCGATCTTAAGACGCCTCTTTAGCGTTTAGTGCCGATTTCCGCCACCAGAGCGATACCGTTCTACAATGTCAAATTACAGGCTGAAAGTACTTTATACTCGTATTTAAGAAAACGGAGTGTCAGTTACTAGATAATCATCTGAAGTACGTTTCTGCAATCAATTCGTCAATGTAGAACTTCCAAAATAAGGCTGAGAGTACCAAAAAATGAAATATCGAAAATAGATTCTAACTAGTCCCATAAAAAAACCATATTTCATTTGTTCGTACTTTCAGCCTTATTTTTGATAATATTGGCGAAATATTCTGCAGAGACGTTCCTCAGATGATCATCTAGTATCTGACACTCCGTTTTCTGAAATTTGAATTGCTTTCGGCCTGTAATTTGACATTAATCGAACGGTAGCGCTCTGGTGGCAGAAATCGGCACTAAACGCTAAAGAATCACCTTAAAGAACGTAAAGTTGATCATTGACCCTTAAATATTTTGAGAGATAATCTCAACGGTTCGGAGTTTTTACTTTTGGAAAAAGCAATGCTGGAATGTTGAATATATATAATTTTTTTTTTTTTTTTTTGGTATCAGAATGCTGAAATATTTTTACGTTTTCACGAATTGGACTTAACTAATGACGAGGTCTATTGCAGTATTACACTCGGGCTTGTTACTGTCTGGTTCAATTCCCAAGATAATACCTGAAATAGACTTCCTTTCCTGAGGCGTTGTTGCGTAATGCTTTTTTTTTCTTTTTATTTTTCGGTTCAAGCGATTTGAAGAGCAACGCTCCATCCATCTGGCACATAATTATACCAGCCACTCCTCTAAATGGACAACGGTCCAACTTTGCCCGATCTGGCAATGCTGCGCGCGCAGACAAGAATATCAAAATTAAATCCCTTGACGTGACATTTTCTCGCTTTCATTGTCGTCAAGTGCGATTTTTGGAACTGACAGAGCGCAAGAGGGTGGTCTTTAAAACCAAGGCGCTAACCTCTAGGCCGCACTTCTCTCCCTCTCCCTCTCTCTCTCTCTCTCTCTCTCTCTCTCTCTCTCTCTCTCTCTCTCTCTCTCTCTCTCTCTCTCTCTCTCTTTATTTATTTCTCTCTCTCTCTCCCTCGCTCTTTCCCACTCTCTCTCCTTCTATCTCTCTGCCTCCCTCTTTCTCTCTCTCACTCCTTTTATCTCTCTCTCTCCCTCTTTCCCACTCACTCTCTCTCCTTCTATCTCTCTGCCTCCCACTCTCTCTCTCTCTCCTTCTATCTCTCTGCCTCCCTCTTTCTCCCTCTCACTCCTTTTATCTCTCTCCCTCTCTCTCGTTCTCCCTCCCCCTCTCCCCCCCCTCCCCCCCCTCTCCCCCCCCCCTCCCCCTCTCTCTCCCTCTCTCTCTCTCTCTCTCTCTCTCTCTCTCTCTCTCTCTCTCTCTCTCTCTCTCTCTCTCTCCCTCTCTCTCTCTCTCTTTATTTATTTCTCTCTCTCTCTCTCTCCCTCGCTCTTTCCCACTCTCTCTCCTTCTATCTCTCTTCCTCCCTCTTTCTCTCTCTCACTCCTTTTATCACTCTCTCTCCCTCTTTCCCACTCACTCTCTCTCCTTCTATCTCTCTGCCTCCCACTCTCTCTCTCTCCTTCTATCTCTCTGCCTCCTTCTTTCTCCCTCTCACTCCTTTTATCTCTCTCTCTCTCTCTCTCTCTCTCTCTCTCTTTCTCTCTCTCTCTCTCTTTCCCTCTCTCTCTCTCTCTCTGTCTCTCTCGCTCTCTCCTTTTAGCTCCCCATCTTCTGTCCTTTCCCTTCCGCGTTCTCTTTCTATTCATCTTTCCCGCCAGAATTAATGCTACGCCTTAAAGATGCAACCCTTCTCACGCCCTTGAGTCCGGTTTTTAGAATGATTGATAATCTTGTTTTAATCATATTTTTCGCGTCGCTCCATTCACCCTGCCATTGTTCCTCTCGACAAAACTAAGAATCGAGTTTTCAATCCATCGCGTCTGATTTTCTTTTTCAGCGCTGTGATGAATTGCGATGTATCGACCTTATTCCTGATTTCCGATGAACCTTTATGGGGAAATAAATCTATTTTTTAAGGGTTTTTGTTGAGCCTCAGAATAATCGATAATTTTGTATCGATTCAAATGATAGCATAGCGATAACCGATGATCCACGTTTCGTATGCTACGTGCGCACTATGCTTGGGGTCACAAAAATGCGATTTTAAATACCATCAAGTATATTTTGACCTAAAAACTACTATAAAGTGTCAAAGTGTAGGTGTTTTTGGGTCGCTGATCTTATTGTTAGTGGTGACTTTACGATTTTCAAACTTTTCAAATCCAAGATTCTAGTGATCTCACCAGAAGCACAGCGATATGCGTGCCACGGAGAGTCTAGTACTTACTTTTATCAGAAAATTCTGTTGTTACTGTCTGAATATGGTCACAGTCCCATAATTTCCTCAACACTGTCATGGACAATATGTATGGTACAAACACTAGAATGCTGGCGACAGTACCATCCCTCCCTCACCTCAGCTCACACATCGTTATGTTTCTGGATTTGTTTTTTTTTTTCAGAGTTGCCCTTGAAAAACGTGGAAACAAGTTTGAAAAACAAAGGAAAAGTATTGAAGTATCATTGGTGTCTTTACTGCTTAACCCTTAACTGTAGATGAGCCCAGATCTGGAACAATTACTTTGAAGCCTTATCTGAAAGTAGGGGACTTGAGTTGTACCGTCACTGCATGGTGGGTCACATGTGGAACAGATACTAAACGAGTAAGAATTGTCGATTTTGTCCTAGAGCGCGCAACACAGGATAGAGAACGTGCAGAGTGGTTGAAAATAGCTCACTGAAAATCTGAGGGAGATTTTCCGATTTTCATTGTTATGTTTGGGAGTAACGCAGGGGTGCCATATACAAAAAAAAAAACAATTATGAAAACTTACTAACTTATTTTTTACTACTTTAATTTTTTTTTTTTTTTTTTTTTAGCCTGAAAACTTTATTTTCAGTTGCATGGATACCTAAATGCGGGTAAGGCCATATTTGGAACAATTAATATTCAGGCTCTTTACCATTGAAATATAATGGAAAGAATTTTTTCACTATTTTTTCCTGTCTCAAGGATCAAAATTGTACTGAAAAAAAAAAATTATTTTATTGAAAAAGAAATCATGCAGTAAAGGGTTAAGGTTAAAGTAAAGAAGAAAAATAGGTTTTTGATACTTTTTTTTTTTTTTTTTTTTTTTTTTTTTTTTTTTTTTTTTTTTTTTTTTTTAATGAGATGAGACTCCCGTCATTATTCGGCTAAAGTTTCTTATGACCGTTTGACAACGTTGTAGTGGAGGGGAGGGTGACCAGGTGGGGGTGGGGGGGGGGTTAGATAAAGTGGTGGGTGGGGGAAGGGGTCATGGAGAATAAATGTTACGAATTGTCGTCTCGTCGTCAGAACTCAAACGGCGGCATCAGACGTCGCGCGTCGCGTCGGACGGTAGAGGCGGCGACCGACGCACTATGGTCTAAGGTCGAAAGAAAAAGTGGCCAAAAACTCATGGTTAAAAATTATATCGGAAAAAAAAAGTGGTCAAAAACTCATGAGTAAAAATTATTCGAGGTATACTCATTAATACACGAATCGGGTGCACAAACGAATTTTATAGATATCCCTTTCATTCAACTTTTCTGTTGGATTGGACCTTTGAGCACTCGTTATGGGTCTGTTGCCAACTTTTGCTACAACGATTAAGAGAGTATAATCTCATGTAAAATCGCCTGAAAAGTCCATTGGTGGCATCAGAAAGTCATAAAATGCAATAACAAACTCACAAGAGGCGTTTAACTAAATCCAAGATGGCGGAGAAATATCGAGCAATTTGTATGCTTGCACCACGAACATCCAAGGATGGCCAACTTTGACAACCTCACTGGAGGTAGTGGTTATGTGTTTGTTTACGTTGTAATTCGTTGTGGTCGATACTGTGAGGTTGGCTATCCTTGGATTTTTGTGGTGCAGGCATACAAATTGCTCGATATTTCTCCGCCATCTTGGATTTCATTAAACGCCTCTTGTGAGTTTATTATTGCATTTTATGACTTTCTGATGCCACCAATGGACTTTTCAGACGTTTTTACATTGGATTAAACACTCTTAACCGTTGTAGCAAAAGTTTGCAACAGACCCATTGACAGTTTCTTTTTTTTTTTTTAATTTTTTCAGACTTTTAAATTTTGACCAGAAAAGGGGCAGAAAATGGTCCTTGCTGGAACAGGTCCTTCATTTTCTGAAATGTTGCCACTTTTGGATGCTATCAGACCATGGTGATACGTAAAGTTAACTGTTGAGTCGGGAATGGGTGCAGTAGAAAGGGGAAGGAGGGGGTTAAGGGTGAGATGCAGGAAGATGGTAGGGATGGTTGCGGGGGGTCGACGGGGATTGACCGAATGGGTGGGGAAAGGGGGGGGGGGTTGACGGGACGGAGGATCCGTTGGTCGTCTTTTATTCATGACGTAACAACGTCATTTTAGTCGACTCCGCGTTGTTCCAGTTCCTCCTTCTGTTGCCGATTCCGACCAATTTTTTGTCCGTTGACTCGAACGGCAAGCGAGCAAGCGCGGCACTTTTTCAACAGACAGATGACCCTCTCTTTTGAGCGGCTCACACAGGGCAAAAAGGACTGATTTGCCGGCCAAAAATCCAGCGATCAATTGGAAATGAAGCTCTTGGATGGTTTTGCTGTTGACAAATGGCCAATCAATTCCAGGGCTGTCGTTTTGCGTATAATCAATGCTATTTTTCTATTCACCGATGATTCCACCGGTTGAGAAAATATTACACAGTTCAGCAACGGCGCGGCGTAGCGTGCAATTTGGCAACGTTGCACTGTGTCCATTTAAACCCATGTAAAAGGTCGAATGCCAAGGTGTTCACCGAACACTCAATAGTTCGATATTTTTCGTGGGTTCGAATGGACGAGCTGTAACGTTGCCAAATTGCACGCTACGCCACTGCAGTTCAGTTCATGCATGACTGTAATGCACGAAAATACTCTGATCTGTAATCTTTCCTTAATCGGTGGAGACTCCGTTGATTAATGAATGTATCCGCAAGTTTTATAAAGTCATCGACGACTTCACCGGTTGAGAAAGAAAACCGGTTGAGATGCAGGTGTTATAGTTTATTACAGTCATGCACTGAACTGAACTGTGTAATCTTTTCTCAACCGTTGGAATCATCGATGAATTGAAAAATAGCATTGATTATACTCAAAACGGCAGCCATGATCAATTCTGATGTAAAATGCTCCAAAAATAACGATGCGATTATTTTAACTTGAAATTTCGGGTGACCACCATTGCATATATGCACCAGACTTGGATTCGGACCCCAAACGAAAGAACAGGACATGAAATTAAGTGCCGTCTTCCTCGTGCATTACGCAACGTAGAACTTTTCTTTAATTATCATCGTGCTCCTATAGTGACAAAATGTGTATAAATGGACCTTTAATTCCTTCAAATTTACTTTTTGAAAGCAATTTCATTAATCTCATTGTTCAAATTTGTAGGTTATGTTCTTTTGTTTGGGGTCCGAATCCGAAGTTGGTGCATACATGCAAGGGTAGTCACCCGAAATTTCAAGTTAAGTTTTCCCTGCGAGGAGTAAGTTTTAGACTTTTTTAATGGTCTCATCATTATTTTCACAGCATTTTACATTCGAATTGATACTCCATTTGCCTACAGCAAACCCGTGCTAGAGTTTCATTGTAACAGAGTATGGCGATGATTCATTCAAAAATAGAGTTTCTTGATTTAAGTATTGTATATAGGGAGTACAGACACTAGCTCAACGAACTCTGATTGATCGTCGGTTTTAGGCTTTTATGCAGGTAAGCAGGAGTCGAAGACATTGAAGGCTCCAAGCAAAAGAGTCGCTAAGTGGTTAGAGGATAAGAGGAACGTATGGGAAGGGATCAAAATGCCGGCAAATCCACTGGTCCTACCATCGAACTCAGAGCCAAATGCACTGAGAGAAATCACTTTAAAAACAAGGAAACACGTTTACTTGTGTCAGTTTTCCTTGGGCGAAGTAAATTTCTGATTGCATGAAGGAGAATCACTGTCACAACAAGGAATCTTTTACTCGTAGCAGCAGACATTTTCCTTGGGTTAAAGGAATTTTCCCTTAGTCAATATTTCACTGTGCAGTTTCTTTAACTCAAACGAAACACATCTTGGTTTAAAAAAAGAATTCAGGTTTCCACTTTTCCATCTCTTTGTTCAGGATTTATTGAAACAGCAGCCAACAGTCACCTACTGTTGAGTGATGGACGACTTAAGTTAGGTTTTCCCCACTGGCGTTTTTTTTTGGGGGGGGGCAGAATAACAGTTTCTGATAATTTTTTTCAGAATAACGTCTTACTCAAATAAAATGTTGACTTCAAAGCGTTTTCAGGTAGATATCATTTGGAGCAATAATTGCTCACCATTCAACAGTAGGCCACTTTCGATGGCTGTTGTTTTGTTGAGCCCCCGAACAGAAATGAACCCATTTCACTTGCCTCACTTTCATAACACTGGAAGCATAGCATATGCTGGGTATCTATTTCTCTCTGGTCAAACTTAACCATCGAATTCGTTCAGGTGCTCGACTCCTTTCAAATGCATAATCAGCGTGTCGGTTCTCCCTATAACATAATTTCCATCAAGAGGGATACTTTATCAAAAACAGGAACTGTATAATACCGGTGTGCAACGTGTATGGCACATTCGAAGGATTAGCAAGCTCCCTTACAAATCGGTCATTCCCGGAATAAATGTATCAGTAAATAATGTATTTCCGGAAGGACGTCCAGTAACCCACATTTAAACCTCTGCCACGCGTGTCAAATCAAAACAGTAAAAACAAGCCACGAGCAAACAAAAAACGGAAAATACATCCCGTACAAAATGTGTACGTTCGTTGTGTTTTGAAGATTTCGTTAATTGAAGTGCCATGCGTTTTTCATGAAGCGTAGGGGAGCGCGGATAACACGAATTCTCAGATACGAGAGCGAGGTTGTCATGGAAATCAGTCAGTGACGGCTCGTGCAGTTTGGCAACCATGCTTATTTGCCATTTAAACCTATGCAAAAGTATTGATATCATGGGGGTGCAATTGCTTCTGCTGAAGATCGATTGTTTTACATAGGTTTAAATGGAGAGAATACGTTGTTGCCACATTGCACGAGCCGCTACTGAATTCAGTATTATTGCCGGATTTGAGGGTGAATAGTGAATACCCGTATATTCCACATTGATGGAAAATGAGTGGTCCACGAAGTTTTATGTCTGGCAACACTGGAAAATAGGTTGTTGTATGTGACATTCCACTAATGACACAACTCTCTGCCAAACCTCATACACCGAAAATAATCTAGGCTTTGTAGAGTAGGCATCACTCCATACACGGAAAAAAACTACGGCGAAAATAACCATACGGATACCTGATTTTGGCAGCTGCTAGATGTTATGGTAATGCTAACCAGAAGTATACTAAGTTTTGACTAGGTACTAGGTGATGTTACCTGATTGCATGTCGAACTTACTCAAAGTATTGGTAACTGTACCATACTTCTGGTCAAGTTTACCATAACATCTAGCAGGTGCCAGAATCAGGTATTCGTATGGTTATTTTCACTAATCTTTTTTTTCGTGTACATAATATCATCCTATATTTTTGATTGTATTTCCAAGTGTTATATAATTATAGCCTTGGAAGTATAAATGAGATGATTGGCACTTAGTATACTCATCTACTAAGGTTGAAGGTTGAACTAACATCTTCCATTTGATTTGCATCGGACGTACGCCCCTTAGTTGTCAGTAGGTTACAGATCAATTTTTCCATTTGATTACATGAAAATCAAACTGTGTAGATGAGTATACTGTGGATTGGCATCCAAGGAGGAAAAGTCAACGCTGTGACCATGACGGGCGTCACGAAAAGTGGTTAAGATGATTCCAAATGTTGATTAGTTCAAACCGTGGACCCAACATCGCGCTGCAAAAAAAAAAAAAAGAAACAAAAACAAAAAAACAATCGAAACAAAAACAAAAAACAAAAAACAAAACAAAAAACAAGGGTTTTTGCCTAAAATGGATAAATTTACGCTAATAGTACATAGTTGAGGTACGTCAGCACATAGGTATGCAAACTTCAGGAAGATACCGTGAAAGTTTCGAGCTGAAACACTCAAAAATAAAGCCGGAAATTCTGAAAGACGAAAATTCCCATAAGCCTTAATGATGAGTGCGAGAGAGACGGATAGACGTAAGTATCACTCGCACTCACTCTAACTTATTCTAAGCTTATAGCACAATAAAGTTTATAATTTACGGAATTTCTCATAACCAATTTTGCTCGTTTTGGACTCAACTAATCCATAAAAAATTACGTAGGTGCTGACGTTCTAGGCTTTTGGGTTTTTTCTTTGGTTTCAATTTAAAATGCCAAAAAAGCGACTTTTCCCAATAGCTACTAGAGGCGCTATCCATCGGATTGAAATATTTTTGATTGAAAACTTTGATAAATCGTTGCTCGGATGAGAACAGTGGCGGGTCGTGAAATGCGATTTATGTATATCGATATCTACTCCATTTAAAACTATAGAATTGTATCGATCGTCAGGGGGTGCAATTGAATCCCCGCTTAAACCAATACTTTCTAATAGTTTTAAATGGAGTGGACATCGATTTATCGCATTTCACGAGCCGCGAGTGGAAGAGAAGCATATTGTCTGGTTGAAAAAATAGTATTATTTGTACTAGAAAATTTCCTGGCTCCGAAATTTCCTGAAGATAAAACTTGGAACATTCTGTATATTGAAATAGTCTGGCATTCAAAGAAATGTTGCAACCGCGTCGGTAGCGATGACGTGTCACGTGACCGCTGTATAAACTGTTCCTACTTTAAGCTCCCGGTTTGACGCTCAGCGGGCACGGGCTGGACAGAGGACGGCTGTAAATCAAATTGCGTGGATGACAAATGGGTTTTTTCTTTCAAAGGCTGACGGTTGAGTTGAGATGATCAACGGGAGTTTACTACCTCAGAGAGGGTCATCAATTGACCGATTTTGTGAAGAGGGCGAAATTTTTAAATTGACCAATCAGAACAGGTCCGCCGCTTTGCGAGCAATGGAGGGCATAGGCGGATACAGGAATCTGTCTGTCATCTCTCTCTCTCTCTCTCTCTCTCTCTCTCTCTCTCTCTCTCTCTCTCTCTCTCTCTCTCTCTCTCTCTCTCTCTCTTTCTCTCTCTTTCTCTCTTCATATTTGAATAAACGTGTTGGAAAAGCCTAGCAGAAGGGACCTTCATGTGACTTTAGCCTCTATCTCTAACCTTTTATAACGCACGAGTTCAAATGGGGAAGAGAGAGAGAGAGAGAGAGAGAGAGAGAGAGAGAGAGAGAGAGAGAGAGAGAGAGAGAAAGAGAGAGAGAGAGAGAGAGAGAGAGAGAGAGATGGACAAATTCCTGTATCTGATGCCTATGATGGAGGGAAATTCCAAAATCCAACGATGACTCAACTGGCGGACAAAGAAGTTACAAAATAAAAGAAAACTAAAAAGTTAGGCAAAGATACTATATTCCAAATAGAGGCAATACTAAGTGCTACTAAATGATTTTCTCGCGTTGAATATTTGCCTCCCACAGAGAATGAAAGCTGGGATTTATCTTGATTAGATGTTTTTGCGCATATTGTGTGATGATTTCAATGTGTTTTGGCCGGCGAGTTCAAAAGCCTTTGTTTCGATTAAAATTTCGAAAAACCGCTGCAATGGGACCGGACCGTGCGATGTGGGCTAGAGTCTCTATTTGTACGCATAGCCGTAGCCAGAAATTTGTCTGTCTTTCTCTTCACTCATTTGAACATATGTGTTCGAAAAAGATGAAGTGAGGGGCTGTCACATGACTACAGCTTCTGTTTCTGTCCTTCTCTAACACATGCAATCAAATGGGCAAAGATAGATAAAGACAAAATCCGATGGCTACGACTATGCCTAGAAGTTTTGTATTTCTCTTTGAAATCTGACATTTATACTGAATCGGACCGAAAGCAGTAGCGGCTCGTGCAATCTGGCAACAGAGCTATTTTGCCATTTAAATCTATGCTAAAAGATCGATTCTAGGTGAGGCACAGCGCCTCACCAAAGAATCGATTATTTTACACAAGTTTAAATGGAGGGAGTCCATTGTTGCCACATTGCACGAGCCGCCACTGACCGAAAGTCGTAAAAAGAAGCTTGCAGAAAAATATGAAGTGAAAGGCTGTGACAGTCTCTGTTTCTGTCCTTCTCTTACACATGCAATCAAATGGGCAAAAAATGAGAAAGACAAAATCCTGTGGCTGTGTACGATTATGCCTGGAAGTTTTGCATTACTTTTTGATATCGGACCGATAGTCATAAAAAAAGCTTTCTGAAAAATATAAAGTGAAAGGCTGTCACATGACTTCAGCCCCTGTTTCTGTCCTTCTCTAACACATGCAATCAAATGGGCAAAGACAGAGGACGACAAAATCGTGTGGCTACGACTATGCCTCGAAGTTTTGCATTTCGCTTTGAAATCTGACATCTATACTCAATCGGACCGAAAGTCATAAAAAAAAGCTTGCAGAAAAGCGTGGAGGCAATATGCGGCGACGAAGTAAACGGCGAAAAGCTGTAAGCTCTGGCTCGGCGATTTCCACGACTTCCACGCTGTTTTCCTGCATCAACGCTCAAACTGTTCAGAACGCTTTTCTCAGAGCAGCTTTTAACAAGGGCGTTCAAGTTTCAATTCGGTCCGCGGATTGTAAAAGATTGCTTTTAATACCTCCAGCGTTTGATAGTTACGACAAAAGAGTGGTAGTGTGAGAGAGGGAGGTTGGGCGGTAGGATGCAAGAGGAGCGAGTAGGAGTGAGAAGGGAATTCGTTCTGCACCCCTAGATCCGTATGCAACCTGTTACGCTTCCATGTAACACCGTCATATCCCCCCCCTCTTGTTCAGGATTGAGGTTTACGACTCAATTCGAAGAATGTTTTGCTTTGAACCTCTAACACGTGTATGGTGTGGCAATGCTCAGGCTTCAAAATCGCCCCGACGCAGTCAGTTTTGCAGTCGAAAAGAGAAAATGCAGAAATCATGGGATTTACGATGGATGATTATTGGCGGGGAAAGACCGCGCAACTTACAATTTTGGAGTTCGACCGTTTCAGCTTCATTTTTAGATTATAAAGCAAATACGTCTATCGCGTATTTTTGCAGCAGTATTTACGGTACGTTGATTTCATTGTAAATTTCGGCGGGAATAACCGAGTCACGCATTAAAAGTTTTCAAAATCCTCTCGTTTTCTCAGTGATTCAGTGAATCCCCTGCGTGAAGCTCGATTATTTTACGTACCTTTAAGCACAGAATAATACAATCAGAACGGAAACTCCCATAAGAGCCAATGGAAGCAAGTTTGGAATTTAACGGCACCAATAGGCAACAACATGGTCCAGGTCCTATATCCCAACATGGCGGACAAGTGTGATTTGTGTTGAAACTCATCATTTATTTCTGTAAATTCTGGAAAGAAATCTTAAGTTTCCAGCCTCTCTTTTATTCTAAATGCATTTTACAATAAAATTTCGCGGATCATGTCCTATATTTTTTTTTCGCGTGTGAATCCAGATGTGTAAGTATCCTATATCCCAACATGGCGGACGCGAAATGAATTTGCTTCAAAATCCGACAGAGTTTCCGTTCTGATTGTATTATTCTGTGCTTTAAGTAAAGAGCAATGACGTCGCGTGCAATTTGGCAACACTGCATTCGACCCATTTAAACTCATTTAAAAAGACGAATTTAGGGGGTGCACACTGCAAAGTGCACAAGGAAAATTCGATATATCTAAGGGGTTTAAATGGAGGAGTCGCATTGTTGCCAGATGGCATGCGACGCCACTGGTAAAGAGAATCCCTTGTTGCCGCATTGCAGAAACGGAAAAGAAAAGACTGGTAGAATTTATCATCTGCATGGCTGATTTTGGAGTCTGCTATCAAGTGTGGTAAATTTTACCATCCTACAGTAAATGTAGTAATGTAGTAGTAGTAATGTAGTAATGTAAATGTAGTAAAACGTACCTTGTGGTATGGAATGTACCAACAGTTTATCTCAATTTACCACAAGGTACGTTGCATTTACCACAATCTTGTAGAATTTCCTTTACTTGATAGGAGACTCCAAAATCAGCTGTACAGATGGTAAATTCTACTAGTCCTTTTACTTTCTCACTATGTACTAACAACGTTAGAAATAGAGAAAGTATTGCAATGGCGCAGAAATTTTCAAGGTATTTTCTTTCGACACTTTGCCCTCTTCGACTAAGTATATCATGATAATTACAAAATAACTGGCTCTCATCATGCCTAATACTTTTCTAAAGAATATTCATCCATTAAGTTTCAATATTATTTAACCATATGTGGCTTGGAGGTGGAAATGCACAAACTTTCTGTGGCGTCTGTCTGTCTGTCTGTCTGTCCGTAGCAATAAAACGTTAAACCCAGCATAACTTTTGAACTATTGATCCATATGCATCCAAATTTTGCAGAGATGTTGTTTTTAACATTCCCTAGAGGAACTATTTTTTTATTTTTCTGGAATTGATATTTTTAGGTTAGTTGTAGATGAAAAATGGTTTCTATTAAAATCAATGGGAAAAGGGATAAAAAAAGGACAAATTTAAATATTTAAAAAATGAATCTTTAGATCTAGATAAAAATACCAAGAGGGGGTCTGGGGGTCTCCCCCAGGATATTAAAGGGGTGTCTGGGAGTCTCCCCCAGAATATTAAAGGGGGGTCTAGGGGTCTCCCCCAGAATATTGAAGAGGGGTCTGGTGGTCTCCCCCATAATTTAGAAGGGAGGGCTGGGCGTCTCCCCCAGAATATAGGGGTCTGGGGCCAGATTAAATTTGATGTGAGGAAGTGTTCGTAGGATATTCCCTATACAGTTTATTTTTTTTTCCGCGGAAGAACAAAAACGCTTCTTGTCCGGAAAAATCCATTTTCCGGACTAAAGAGCGTCGAGTCGACTGGCGACCGACCTCGTACTGCTGTTGGCTTGGTGATGGCGAGGGAGAGTGTTTTGGTGCGAAGAGGTGGGTTAACAGAAGAGGGGGAGGGGAGAGGGGGTGCTTTGCGGATGGGGGATGGTGCACCGCACGTACTCGCACTCTGTGTACACCTGAGAATCTGTATATCGACGCGCCAGGAAATTGACTAACATCACGACACGATATGAATACATTATGACTTGATTTGACCACCCTGCTTCACCATATGCACGACTCTACCACCCTCTGACCATTTTATCCAAACATTCCCCATCCCATCCCTTAAAACGGTCACAAAACGACGTACGTTCACACACAAAAAAAGGAGAAGAAAACAGAAAAAAAGAAAAATAAAAAAAACACTGGTGGCGCTGATAAAATGTGAGCAGCAACTTAGTATCCACTTAGCAGTAGAAGCTCTTTATTGCTAACCCCTGGCGTTCGGAAACCCACCGAGTAGAACTCGGCAGAACGGCACCGGTTTACCAGGCGAGTCACGTGACTTCCTTCCAACCGGGCAGTCACCGGTGACTTTTAGAACGATTCCGATTGTTCGTTAAGGTTTTGAATATAAGCAAACAAACATAACCTCAAATCGAGTAATATTAAGGATGATTTTAGGCATTCTCGTGGTGGTAAAGTCTTTGAGTTCTATATCAATTTTATTGGCAAAGCATGAAAGTAGGTTAAGAAAAATTAAGATGTTGAGAATAATCCGGATCACTTTGGATTCATGGTCCGCCATTATCGGGGTCCACCGTCGTTCACGGCGGTGGACCGCGGCGAACCTGGTGGTAAAGCGGTGACTTTCCAAACGACTCGGTTATCCTACCGGGTGGATTACGCGATCCAACCGGTGACTTTTAGAACGGCCTGGTTGGGATTTCGGTAAATCAGGTAGCCAACCGGCGGTTAGGGTGACTCTTATTTTTGAAAGTTTCGAAAAGTTAACCTCCAGTTCTCTCAAAACGTGCTATGAGGCATAAAAATCAAGAATATTTGTCGAAAAAAAAAATTAAAATTTTTTTAGAGGTCTCTCAAGCGGCATAAAGGGCGTAAGTGCAAAATTTGCAACTACAGCAACAGTATAGTCGAATTCTATTGGAAAATGCAATAATGCTGCCCTTTAGGGCGAAAATTTCGTCCGTTTGACCGTATCTTGAAGCGTTTAGCGGAAAAATGTCAATTAGAGAGGGCGCAACTGCAAGTTTGCGCGCGCGCGAGGAGCTTAGCGGCGCGGCGCGTGGCCGCGGGCCGGGTCAGCACGTTGAACGATCGTCGCGCGCGCAGTTGGTAGGCAGATTGATAATGGATATTCTCTATATACGTGCAAAGGCGTATTGTGCGCTATTTTTCACCTTATTTAGAAAATATGTGTGTCAAATTATTAACTGCGGATACAATGCGCACAGAAACAGAAATATGCAATTTTAGTGGTCATCGTTGCCTTGTTCTGTATTACAAAATGAACAAATAAATAAATTAATACAGTCGTCTAAAAAACATAAAATATCTTGAACTAAAACGACTGAGGTAAACGCCCCCGTAGCCGACACCCCTGAAATGTACCAGTTCATACCAGACACCCGCTTTTCACTATGTGAAAAATATTAGTTTAGTGGCAATTTTTGTGTTTTGCGTATTGATTCCGAATGTTTCACAGTTTTGAGGTCTCAGAAAAAACCACACAAAACACCAGTATTGCCACCAAACTAGTACTTTTTACAGTGTGAAAAATGGGTGTCGGGTACTACTGCAAGTCGGCTACCGGGGGGCTCACCTTAGAAAGAACTAAATTGTCGCACAACTAAAAAGGTTTGAAAAAAGAAATTTTAGCATTATAATTTTTTCAAGTCATGGACGGAAATTTTTCTGGACCGTTTTTCTACATTTTTAGTGAAATGGGTTGCTACTTTGCAGTAAATCCTGAAAATCTTCTTCTTTGGTCGTTACTTTTTACTTTCTCACTCTAATGAAATTGGAAAAATTGAGAAAGTATTGCAACGGACGCCACAGACATTTAATACATTTACATCTCTAAACTACATATATTTAAGAAATACCTACTAAAATGTCATGGATGGATGTTCTTTAAGATAGTATTAGGCATGATGAGAGCCAATTATTTCAGAATTATCATGATTGACTTAGTCGCAGCGGGACAAGCATCGAAACAAAATGCATCAAAAATCTTGCGCCATTGCAATACTTTCTCAATTTTTCCAATTTCATCTTGCCAAATACTATCCTAAAAAACATCTATCCATGACATTTTAGTATTTCTTAAATATATGTAGTTTGGAGAGGTAAATGCATAAAATGTCTGTGGCGTTCGTTGCAATACTTTCTCAATTTTTCTAATTTCATTAGAGTGAGAAAGTAAAAAGTAACGACCAAAGAAGAAGATTTTCAGGATTTACTGCAAAGTAGCAACCCATTTCACTAAAAATGTAGAAAAACGGTCCAGAAAAATTTCCGTCCATGACTTGAAAAAATTATAATGCTAAAATTTCTTTTTTCAAACCTTTTTAGTTGTGCGACAGTTTAGTTCTTTCTAAGGTGAGCCCCCCGGTAGCCGACTTGCAGTAGTACCCGACACCCATTTTTCACACTGTAAAAAGTACTAGTTTGGTGGCAATACTGGTGTTTTGTGTGGTTTTTTCTGAGACCTCAAAACTGTGAAACATTCGGAATCAATACGCAAAACACAAAAATTGCCACTAAACTAATATTTTTCACATAGTGAAAAGCGGGTGTCTGGTATGAACTGGTACATTTCAGGGGTGTCGGCTACGGGGGCGTTTACCTCAGTCGTTTTAGTTCAAGATATTTTATGTTTTTTAGACGACTGTATTAATTTATTTATTTGTTCATTTTGTAATACAGAACAAGGCAACGATGACCACTAAAATTGCATATTTCTGTTTCTGTGCGCATTGTATCCGCAGTTAATAATTTGACACACATATTTTCTAAATAAGGTGAAAAATAGCGCACAATACGCCTTTGCACGTATATAGAGAATATCCATTATCAATCTGCCTACCAACTGCGCGCGCGACGATCGTTCAACGTGCTGACCCGGCCCGCGGCCACGCGCCGCGCCGCTAAGCTCCTCGCGCGCGCGCAAACTTGCAGTTGCGCCCTCTCTAATTGACATTTTTCCGCTAAACGCTTCAAGATACGGTCAAACGGACGAAATTTTCGCCCTAAAGGGCAGCATTATTGCATTTTCCAATAGAATTCGACTATACTGTTGCTGTAGTTGCAAATTTTGCACTTACGCCCTTTATGCCGCTTGAGAGACCTCTAAAAAAATTTTAATTTTTTTTTTCGACAAATATTCTTGATTTTTATGCCTCATAGCACGTTTTGAGAGAACTGGAGGTTAACTTTTCGAAACTTTCAAAAATAAGAGTCACCCTACCGGCGGTGGGTTTTCGAACGCCAGGACCAACTGCTCATCGAAGTGTTTTTATGCATTTCGGAAGCCGGCACCTCTACTTGTCTGAACCGGTGAACCCAAACAGTAAACAAGAGTCGCAATTGCATTGAGAGTATGGCCAATGCTTTTAAGAGCCTAATTCAAAGTCGAATTCTGACTGGTTGTAAATGGAGTGAAATGCGAGCGATCCAAACTTTTTCGCCCTTATGGAAATTAACATCTATTTTTTGTATGTCATGGAATCATTTCCCTGTAGAAATTTGATCATCTTTGGAGACTCAAATTCCATCAAGTTTGGACGTTTTGAAGGAAATGAATGAACCGATTTGGTGCCGGCACCATGATCAAAGTTTTAACAGGAAATAATTCCATGCGACATAAAAAAAAAATAGATAAGTGTCTTGGAAAAAAAGGGAAATGAGAGAATTTGAAAAATTAAAATTGCAGGACTCTCTGCAGACCCTGCAGCTGTGTGTCTAGAGCTGCCTTTCCATGTACATTTTATGAATTTTTTCAATTCAAGAATGATGTCACCGGTTGAGAAAATATTACTTTCAAGGTTCAGTTCAGTGTATGACTGTAAAGCACAAATGTACTCGCATCTGTAATATTTTCTCAACCGGTGGAGTCGTCGGTAACTTTAAAAAATATTTTAATAATCCAACGGCGATTGCACCGATCAGTGGCGTCGCGTGCAATTTGGCAACAATGTATTCTATCCATTTAAACTCATGTAAAATATCGAATTCAGGGGGTGCACAGTGCGCAAGGAAAATTCGATATATTTAATGAGTTTAAATGGAGCAGTTGCATTGTTGCCAGATGGCACGCGACGCGACTGGCACCGATTGACAAAATACCATACATATGCGAGTATTTTGCTGCGTTACAGTTATGAACCGAACTAAACTGTGTAATCCTCTCTTAACCGTTGAATAATCGGTGAATCGAAAAAATATCATTTAATTAATATGCACGAATTGCAGCTCTGTAGTGTGTCGATATGTATCAGAATAGACTGATAGTTTGTGCAGAAAAAAAGAAAGAAAAAAAAAAGCGGTAGGCTTATACTATAACGCTCATTTTTCTCGGCCCGGATAATATCAGCTTCATACTAAAGTTGAGGGGAACTTCTCGTCCTTGCGAATAGTTCGCCCTTTTAGTTCAGTTTAAGGAACCCTTCGAGTTGGTTGATAATTTGGAAACTGCTGCTCTGAAATATTCAACGAATACAAGTTTATTGCTCAGACCCTCACCCCCCCTTCTAATTTTATAGCGAAAGCGTTCCCCCCCCTTTTATCGTCTTTCATCCCAAACTCCCCTCCTTTTTCCAGACCCCCTCCCTTTCCCCCACGAAGTCCCGCGAACTTTTCAAAACGACGGGTTTTTAAAATCCTGCTATAGGAGTTTAGCGGGATTTTTATTGTCAGCAAGGGATTTTAAATACGTTTCTGTTGGTCGCACTTCCCCATGCGCAGAAGAGGAAACCGCAATTGTTAGAAGAAGAGGATGCGAGGGATAAATGGGGGTGAAGGAGAGAGAAGAAGAAGTATAAGAAGAAGAAGAAGAAGAAGAAAAAGTTCGCGCTCGAGAGGTAAAGGAAAGTTTTGAGTTTGGCAGCGGGGCAGAAGGAGGGGCGGCAGGGAAATTTGAAAGAATAAGTTGCCATTACAAGAGGTATTAAAAAATCCAATAAAAATAGTTGCCGGCGAAAAAAGAAACCCCCCAATAACTATACTTAATTGGGTGTAGAAACTTTTATGGCGAAAACTTTTTCCGAACCCGCAAGTTTAGTTCCGAATTGCGGTTTCGCTTTTCTTTTTTTCTTCTCTCTCTCTCTCTCTCTTTCTCTCTCTGCTTCTTCTTATCGTCTCTCCTCTTCCTGCCTTCTCTCAGCCACCCCTCCCTTCCCCTCCCCTCCCTTCTCCTCTTCTTGCTTCCCTTATTTTTTTGTTTACTTCGATTTCTACGTTTGTCTCCCCCAACCCCCTCCCTTACACACCCGTCCCCTTGAGGGATTAGACTTGTTTCATTGAAAACTTTATTTCTTGAAAACTTATTTTTAAAGGTTCTGCCCTCTCCCCCTCAACGTGAATGACTCTATTTTTCAACTATACCCAAACTTTACCCCCTGTAAACTACAAAATTAACC
Source organism: Trialeurodes vaporariorum (assembly GCA_011764245.1). NCBI lineage: Eukaryota > Metazoa > Arthropoda > Insecta > Hemiptera > Aleyrodidae > Trialeurodes > Trialeurodes vaporariorum. Next base: position 24,322,622 of record VMOF01000013.1, read on the forward strand.
GTGTCTCATGTGGTACCCCTCCTCTGCCCCCCCTACCGCATCATTGCTTTGGTGACACTCTATATTTTTGCGAAACAAGTTCGATCAATCTCAGCCGTCAGATTTTCCTTAAATTTCCTTTAAATTTCCCTTAAATTTCTTTTTTATGATCCTTAAATTTTAAATGTGCAAGTGTGATGCAGCACAAGTTTGCTACGGACCCATCGATGTCGACAAAAATATTGTGAAAAATTGAACTTATAAAACCAAAAATCATAGAAAAAAAATCGCATATTCGAAGAATGACATTTTTATATTTAGACTTCATAATATGAAAAAACTGGGGACATTTCGGCCTTAAGATATCAAATAAATACCGATTAAAAGCCACAGGAAAGATTAAACTTTTGGTTGTGCCTTCGAAGTCGACCTTTTGCATGGGTTTAAATGTAAAAAATGCAAAGTTGTTCGCACGCTTCGTGTTTTGATATTTTCCTGCGTCCCACAAAAAGAACATTCTGTTCCACTGCTAGTCGTTCGAGGAGCGACGCATTTCAAGGGACAATAGGCCCACACATACAAACGCCATAGCGACACTCAACATACACCTCCAGTTGCCAGATCATGCATCAGACGCCCCTTCAATGATTCCATCGATGATTCTATCGTTAAAAAAAAAAAAAGATTACACAGTCCAGTTTAGTCATGTGTCGCATCTGTAACCCACTAAAATACTCTGATCTACAATATTTTCGGCTATTGACGGTAACAACTTTGACTTTAAAACCTTTCGAAATGGAGGTATTGCAAACTTTTGCTAGAATTTGTAATAGTCAATTTGGATGTAAATCCCTGAAAAACTGCGACGACACGCTCACCGTTACATCACGAAATCCACTCAAACTCATAAAATGCTTTCAAACTAGAGATCGTAATGGCGGAAACAGCCGACTGTTACCTTGGGTTTTCCTTTCTCATTCAGCTTTATCCTTACGAGGTGTTCTCGCGACACCACACTAGAAGAAGAAAAAGAAGCATGCAATTAACCTAAGTTTTAGGCGGCTATAACCGCCATTATGATCTCCCGTTTGAAAGCATTTTATGAGTTTGGGAGTGGATTTTGTGATGTATCAGTGAGCTTATCGTAATTTTTGCATGGGTTTTTTTTATCTAAATTAGCTATTTATGAGCCTTTTTAGCAAAAAAATGCAACATCTCCATTGTGATATTCACCGATGGTATTATATCGGTTGAAAAAAGATTACAGATTAAAGTATTTTCGTGAGTTCGTCACACTGCTGAAATGGACTGAGTAATCTTTTTTTTAACCGGTGAAATCATGGATGAATTAAAAAATTCCACATATAAATTGCAAAACGGCATCATTGAACTTTACACCGCGATTTGCGCGGATGTACACTATATGGTTTGATTTGGAATACCACATTGGCGGATCCAACAATCTGGCAACACTGTCTTCTTCCTATTTGATTGCATGAGAAATAATCGATTAGTCACGGGGCTATGAGCCCCTTCAACAGTCGATTGTTTATCATATATTCAAATGGGAACAATGCGCAGCTGCCAGATTGCCATCACCGATGATTTTACCGGTTGAAAAAAGATTACACAGCTCAGTTCAGTGAGTGTACTGCATGAAAATACTCTGATCTGTAATCTTTTCTCAATCGGTGCAGTCGCTGTAGCATTATAAAAATATCCTCACGTTTTTTAAAGGCATCGACGACTCCACCGGTTGAGAAAAGATTAAATATGAGAGTATTTTCATGTATTTCAGTCATACACTGTAATGAATCGTGTAATCTTTTCTCAACCGGTTGAATCATCGGTGAATTGAAAAATACCATTGGATCCACTGTGCGATGGGACGATTCGTTGATTTTTCTGCACGATCCGACAATCGCGAGACACGTCCTCTTGCGACATCAAACAACAAAAGCCGGTGATGATGCATTATAGTGCAGTGCATCGATGCTGCACCACTGCACCGATATACCGGCTCAGGGCTCACTTTCATAGCCACCGGCGATTATGATTATGATGCAGCCGTCGAGACGCATAAAATAGCGTCATGTACGCGGCGCGGCGCAACGGCAGAGGATACACCATAACGTCATTGCTTGTCGCGCCGTAATTCTGTGAAAATGCAACACGCAATGCATTTTGTGAATTACGTAGGATTTACGATGGCGAGCGTGAAAAGGAAATGCCGATTATACACTGAAAAAAAGCGCTAGTCATATCACCAGATCCTAGTCATGTTACCAGCATGGGCGGAGCCAGAAATTTGGCAACTGTGGATTCTTCTCATTTGAATGTATGGGAAACAATCGATTAGAGATTGGGCCGTGGACCCCTCAAGAATCGATTGTTTCTCATACATTCAAATGGGAAGAATCCACAGTTGCCAAATTGCTGGCTCCGCCCATGGTTACCAGAAGCACAACGAAACGTAAACGACAGAAAATCAGACTTTGACTAGAAAATTCTAGTGCTAATACCAGAGTATGGTCGTAAAACTAGAATTTCCAAACAAATTTCAAGAACTATATACAAACACCCGAATTCTGGTAATGGGGCTGTTGCACACTTTTGCTACAAGCGATTTAATATTCGATTCTGGTGTAAAAACCTCCAAAAATAACGATTTGCCAGCACTAGAAACTTCCGAAATCCACTTCTAAACTCAATAAATGCTTTTATTTGCGCGAATGTAAAGGTGGCATAGGGCAGTAATAATGGGAAATTCCTAGCTTAATTTCGTCACTCTCTCTGTATACTGACAAGAATGATTCACAGAGTAATTAATCATCAGACTAGTGATCCACATTCGATGAATGGTACCGTGACATCTAGTGACACCGGTGTTTAATGAAAGTCGTCTCTTATTGGTCACTTCTTGATGGAGGTAAGTACATAATATTGTTAGATGGGAATCTCCCATTATCACTGCCCTAACCCCACCATTATGCTCGCGCAAATAAAATCGTTTGATGAGTTTAGGAGTGGATTTCGGAAGTTTTTGGTGCAACCCTCGTTATTTTTGGAGGTTTTTTTCACCAGAATCAACTATTAAATCGCTTATAGCTAAAGTGTGCAACATCCTCATTGTACTATCCCTTACATATAGGAGCACATATTGTCATGCTTCTGGTAATCTTTTTTTTCAGTGCTGAATATTTAGTTAAAAATGGTCAGTTAACTTAAACTCAAACTTAGCGTTCGAGTCAGTAATAAGTATATCAAAGGCTTTTGAGCAACAACTTTTAACGTGCGAAGTTAGCTCGCTGATTTGTGGTGGCCGCTATCGATGATCTCTACCAGGGCTGCCATTTTGCGTATAATCAATGCTATTTTTCAATTCACCGATAATTCCACCGGTTGAGAAAAGATTACACAGTTCATCGCAGTTCAATGCATGACCGTAATAAACTAAAATACTCGCATCTGTAATCTTTTCCCAACCGGTGGAGTCGTCGATGACTTTGAAAAACTTGCGGATATTTTAATTAATCAACGGAGTTTCCACCGATTAAGGAAAGATTACAGATCAGAGTATTTTCGTGCATTACAGTCATACACTGAACTGAACTGAGTAATCTTTTCTCAACCGGTGGAATCATCGGTGAATTGAAAAATAGCATTGATTATACGCAAAACGGCAGCCCTGATCTCTACCTATTGTGAGCCGTTAGTTGACCCGAAAACATGGGGCTATCGTAGTGCGATTTCTCACCCCCGTCTTGGGATCGAAAATTTATCATGACTGGCCCGGCGCGGTACAGACGTACGGCGGGCTGCCGGCTTCAATAACGCAGGGGTGGCTACAAATTCTCTCACATGGTGTAACGGTGGAGTGGGGGAGGGCCGAGGGGGTAGAGCGACGGATGGGCGGGGGGAGGAGGAGGGAGGGCTATCAGTCTCCAGTATCACTAAATATGTTGCCGAATTTATGACCCAATCCGGGGTTGGTTTCCGGGGCCTCGGTTTTATGATCGCTCGAGGATATTCTGTTAGCCCCTTTGTTAAGTTGCCATAGTTGCCGTTTCGTTATAGCCTCGCGATAAAATTTGAAAATTTAAAGCATACGGCCTGACAGATAGCTCAGGTGCATAACCATTTGATTATACCGTTCTTTCACAACAATTTCCGGTTACTGTATCGAGGACGGGATCGTCGCAAGATTTTGCTAAAAGCTGTGTTAGGGTCTATTCAGCGGGCCGATCATTTACCTCATCGTTAAACCGATCGTTAAAACTGTGTTTGAGTGATTCTACTGGTTAAATATTGTAAAACTTAGCCGTTGCTATGGTAACCATCGTTATAGTGTCCGTTGTTTAAAGCTCACTTATGAATAGCCTTTATAAAACGAGACTCGATGGTTACCATAGCAACAGCCAAGTTTTACAATTTTCGACCCATAGCATCACTCGTAGACAGTTTTAACGATCGGTTTAACGATAAAGTAAATGTTCGGCCCGCCGAGGTAAAAACAGCGAAAATAACGATGGAACTACAAGGTTTAGCAATAGAGGCTGATACTTTTTAAAAGTCCTATCCTAAAAAGTGACAACATGGAAGATCTGATTCTGGTTTTTTTTTTTGCCTAATTTTTTTAGCCTTAAATCAAAAATTGCGTTATTAATTCTGTGGAAATTGGTGTTAAATGAAAGTGCAAGTGTTTTAGAGTGGCTATCTGGACACAGAATTCAAAAACAACTATCCATTAGGTGAGAAAATTTGGCTTGTTTCCGCAAGTGTCATTTTCTTTATCGTGCAAATCCTTCCAGAAGAAACAGACGTATCAATTTCTGTGTCCAGATATCGCCACTTTCGAACTCTTGTACTTTTGTTTAAAACCAATTTCAAATGTATTGGTCACAACTTTCATTTCAAGGTTAAAAAAAATGAGGCAAAAAAACCGAACCCGCGTAAAATGTCAAGATGAGATTTCCATCATGGCTGCCTCCGTGCAGCGGCGGCTCGTGCAATGTGGCAACAATGGATTTACTCCATTTAAAACTGTGTAAAATAATCGATTACTTGGTGAGGCGCAGCGCCTCACCTAGTATCGATCTTTTTGCATACGTTTAAATGGCAAAAGTGCACAGTTCCCAGATTGCACGAGCCGCCACTGCCTCCGTGAAATTTTAAAATCGCGTCCCATAACTCCTCTCTATTGCTATAGGTACCCCATTGCGATAGAATCACTGAAAACCTAACCTATCGATTTGGCAACGTTGCATTTCGTCCATTTATATAAAGTTATAAAATATTGATTCCTAGAAGTGCAGTATGCAATGTGCACACAGCACCCCCAATATTTTGACCGTTTTTATAACATCAGGTGGACCAACTGCAACGATGCCGGACAGTAGCGTAGCTAGCTGAGCAAGCGCCTCCCTGCCGATTCGAATACTGCGCCCCCTTTTTTTAAGGAAAAATTGGCCGCTTCGGAAGAACCCCCCCCCCCCGGCCGCCCTTTGCACCCGTACAAGTCGGAGCCATTGTCGGAAAAAATCCTTTCTTTAAAAATATTGTAAATTAATGTAGAATATTTACTTCCAAAAGCTCCGAACTTTGTGAACGTGAATTTTGGCAGAAGCACTTAGAGCCTTTACATTCCTTTCTCCCTACAATTCTTAGCTTCTATTTTTCTCAATCTGTTCTCTTTTCTTTCCTTTTCTCCTTTTTCTTTCCTTTTCTCCTTTTTCTTTCCTTTTTTTCCGTTTCCCTTTCCTTTTTCCCCCCTTTTCCTTCCCTTTTCTCCTTTACGCTCTTCCTCTTTCGCTTCTCAAAACTCTTGCGCCCCTCGATGCGTTGCGCCCCCCCCCGCCCGGCGGGGTCAGCGGGGCCTATAGCTACGCCACTGATGCCGGATTCCACGCACCACCATCGTTAGTAAAATGAGCGCTTGAAAGTCGTGGAATTTGCGTGAATCCTTTTTTGAGACCAAATTTGGGCCCAGTCAGAAATTAAAAAACGTATCGATTTTTCCGCCGTATAAATCTATCCTAAAGAATCGATTCGCTCGAGAAGGTTCATTGAAACTTTCAAAAAATCGATACTTTTGCATGATTTTAAATTGGAAGAGACATTGATGCATCGTTTGTTCATGAACGCCGCTTTCGAGGAATCGGGCTGTCTAGTGTCTACGATGGTGACTTAATGTATCATTGAAAAAACAGCTATCGTAAGTTTTACCATAACTTGGTTTAAATTTTCGAAAATCTAAGAAAATTGTAAATGTTAGGTTTTCCATGGTTAGAGTTCAAAATGTCTTGGTTAAAATTTAACCAATACGTCTTAAACTCAAACCATCGAAAACCTAAAACTTGAAATTTTCTTGGATTGTCGAAAATTTAAACCAAGTTATGATAAATCTCACGATAGCTTTTTTTTCAGTGCATGATAAGATTCTATACCCGTAGAAAATTGAAAGCAGAAGGGATATTGAAAGTGACTAACAATAAGTGTTGAGGTATTTATGCGTCTAATATAGAAACTTGGCTTTTTCCCAGAGCTGCCGATTTGCGTAGATTTACTGACATTTTTAAATTCACCGATGATTCCACCGGTTGAGAAAAGATTACAAAGTTCAATTCAGTGGATGACTGTAATGCACGGAAATACTCAGATCTGTAATATTTTCTCAATCGGTGGAAACGCCGTTAATTAGTTAAAATATACCGGCTGAGAAAAGAATAAAAACGCTAATATTTTCGTGCATTACAGCCATACACTGAACTCAAATCTGTAATCTTTTCTCAACCGGTGGAATCTTCGGTGACTTTCAAAATGCCATTAAATCTACGCAAATCGGCAGCTCTGCTTTTTCCCTTTGTCCATTTGAATGTATGTATTGAAAGAGGACATATAGACAGTGGCTAAAACCACACGATAGCCCCCCCCCTCTTTCCATTCTTTTCTAACACATTTATTCTTATGAACGATAAGAGAGAAAGAAAATCGTCTGGATACGCCGCCGCTGTGTGAAAGGACAAGAAAACGTGTGGTGAGCCATTGAGGGGGAAAAAAGGGGCGAAGAGGTGGGGAGAGGGTGTTAAAATGGTTGCATTTTCACGGTGCACGGCGCGGATCGCACAGTATCCTTTCTGTCACCCCCCGCTCCCCTCTCCGCCACGATCCCTGATAATAAAAGTAATAAAACTAGTATCTGGAAAATGTAAATGCTTTATCTTGATGCCTTTACATCCCAGCGCGATTTGTTCTGTTTTCGAAAGTGGTCGCCGTGCGGTTATATTTGCAACCCCCTCCCCCTCCCCTCCCCCTCCCCCATTTCCTTCTAACTCCCCCTCACTCCCTCTCTGCTCATCCGCGAAGGGGACCCTTAAATCGATGTTGCCAGGTTTGCGTCACATTATAGAGCTGTTTTTCCTTGTATATTTAATGACATTTTTCAATTCACCGGTGATTTAACAGAAGTAAATTGCTGATTTAACAGAAATAAATTGCTGATTTAACAGAAGTGAATTGCTGATTGAACAGAAATGACTCGCCAATTTAACAGAAGTGAATTGCTGATTTAACAAAAGTGAATTGCTGGATTACCAAACCTACTGCTGAATCAGCATGCGTTGTTGATTCAGCATCTTTAGCATGTCAGATTAACAAACTTGGGTTGCGGATTCAGCAGCTATACAGTTTGCTCTTTCAGCAAACCTTGTATTCATGCGAAATTTTAATAACTCAAAATTGCTGATTCAGCAGCTTCACCTGCTAAATTAAAAACAGCTTTGTTCTCCCTTTTTTTCAGTCCAGTTCAGTCCAGTATATGACTGCATGTAATGCACAACAAGACTCGCATCTGTAATCTTTTCTCAACCGGTGGAATCGTCGATGACTTTTAAAAACTTGCGAATATTTTAAAAATTTAACGGCGACTTTGCCGATTGAGTAAAGATTACAGATCAGAGTATTTTAGTGCATTAATGTCATTCACTGAACTGAACAGTGTAATATTTTCTCAACCGGTGGAGTCATCAGCGACTTGTAAAGAAAATCCATGGAAAATACACTAACACTTTCACATTATTCTGTCTGGGCAGTAAATGGCTCGTGGATATCGATCTACATATATAAACTTACAATTAGCCGTATACAGGAATGTGTCCTTCTCTCTCTTTCACCGATTTGAAGGCATGCGTTAGAAAAGGATAGAAGGTCTCGTGACAGCCTCATCTTAATCCTTTCCAACGCACGCATTAAAATTGGAAATTAGAAAGAAAGGCAAATTACTGACTACGACTATGTCTATAGATATAACCTGCATATGAATCTGAGGACACGATCTATTTGTGGTGGGGGGTTTAGTTCGATATTATATCAAATCGATAGTTTTGCGCAAACTATAATACGTAGACTGCAATCGTTCCTGAGACATCAGTCCTTACAGGCTGAAGTTTACACAGACGGAAAGAAAATGGAGTATAGTAGAGAACAGAAAAATAGATAGAGTGGGGGGAGAGAGAGAGAGAGAGAGAGAGAGAGAGAGAGAGAGAGAGAGATTGTTGATTGAAATATGTTTACTTACCCCGTTAACCCTAATAATACAAGGCTATTTACACGATTGAATTTGAAGTAATTCATTAATAATAATTAAACAATTACGGAAAAGTACAATAAAACAAACAGTCGGATAGTATTAATGCCATGAAGGTCAAGTGAGGACATTAATGTCCTTTCTTCTTCTTGAGCTTCCGTGGCTCTTGTTTGGTTCTTGGCTCAAATAGAAGAAGAATAAAAAGGAAAAACAAACGGATAACTTGAAAAGATTGAAATATAAAAACGAAACAAAACAAGTTGAAACAAGAATAAAAATAAATAAAATAACGAAAATATATGAATCGATTTGAACTGAAGGGCGAGATGGGAGGGAGAGAGATAGTGTGTAGGAGAGAGTAGGAGAGAGAGTGAGGAGGAGTACTTTTGTGTGTGTTATTTTTTGAACGTGTGCCTATACGAAACAAATATACATCTATACAATATGATAGATACATTGAGAGGCTGGCAACTTAATTCATTCCGTCAGAAGGATATGAATTACGGAGGTCCCAAAATTAAATTGCTTTTTCCCATCGCCCCCTCCTTCACCCCCCCCCACAACCACCATACAACTGCCGCATGGTCGGGTCGTTTATCCAAGATCTTTTTCTATCGAGAAAAAGATATGATTCCTTTCTTCATTTCGTCTAATGAATTGAATAGGAGCACGGTTGTCAAACCGCGCATAAAAATGTTCACTTTGCCAACGGTGGGTCCACGAACTTTTTCATCTCTGTCTTCTTTTATTTTTGACCTATGCATTAGCAAAGGCAAGAGGAAGGAGCGAAAGTCTCGTGTCTGTCCTTTTCTCACACATGCTTTCAAATGGATAAAGAGAGCGTGATGACAGATTCACATTGCTCATTCAACGCAAAGATTTAAAGATTTTGTAACATATTGTTGGCAACCATGGACATAGAATTTCGATAAGTTCGCTTTTCCTCCTTTTTCAGTGAACTACGTAAAAATACTAAGAATTCGTTCATTGTATTGGTTCAATGCGAGTCTTTGAGTCAAAAGGAATAAAGTAAAACGGAACGACAAATCAACGAGGCCCAAAAAAAAAAAAAAAAATAAACAATAAAAAAAAATCCCAGTATTTTTCTGGATATTACTGAAAGTCTTCTTGACGTCACACGGGAACTGACTTATATGTATAGAAGAGAGGCAGAAATTCAGTGGCAGCTCGTGCTATTTGGCAACTCTGTTTTTGTGTCTTTTGAACCTATGTTAAAGTATCGATGCTTTATGATTCATTAGATAATTCATGTAGGTTTGTTTTGATTAAATCATAATGCGGCGAGTACTAATTGTTTATTCCTATATTTTTGTTCACAGGTAAAAGAAACTCAGAATCAATCCTACTAGACTTTTCGAAATACTAGCTAATGTAAGTTTCTAAAATGTAATCTTAGTAGCTCTCACCTTAATTTGTACAGACCGACCGTCCGTTGCTTTGGGTCGATATTAGCATCATCAAAAACAAAACAGATGAACAATCAAATTGATTAGATTTGGATGAATACTGAATAGCATTGAAAAAAGCACGTAATGCAGCTCGTGGCGCCTTCAATTTGTCGTATAGGCAAATCCATGTCCCGAGTGTACGATGAGTTGCTCCGGAACTCCTTGCCGAGAGCCAAGTGGTCTCGTGCTTGTGAATGATCCCAGATTAGTGAATGATGATTAGACTAGAGTGTATCAATCGATAAAGCGTGAGAAATGCGACACTTTTGCATCCACTTTCTCTGTGCCGATTTTTCATATTGATGGCTTTCGGCTCTCGGAAATCGTTTTGAATTTGATTTTTTGGTAATTAAGTACTTTATGTTACGCAAATTTTTGAAAATGGATGTTGTCTGTTTCTTTATCACGTAAATCCTTCCAAAATAAGTACTATACATATAGTATGAATTTCGGTGTCCAGATAGCCACTCTAAAACAATTTCACCCTCATTTCAAACCAAATACAAATGGACTTGTCACCCAATATGTACTGTTAAACTCAAGATTACAAAATAAGAAGCACAAACAAGCCAAGCTCGAGTAAAAAATCCATACGAGATTTTCATCATGGCTTCCTCCACGTTGTCTTCAAAATTACGTTCTAGGAGGCTTCTCTGTATTAATTTAGCTCGAAAACAGAATCTCGAAAAATATGACGCACGTCCTGACAATCTGAATTATCGTCCTCTAGTTTTCATTTTATAGGAAACACCTGGTAACAGAAATTTTCAGAAATAGCTACTAGGCACTGCTCAACTGACTGAAATCTTTCCATTTGTTTTTAGAATAGTGTTAGTATAGAATTTGCCGTGGAATCACTTTAAAATACATGACAAACGCCAGAACTGGCTCACAAAACCTAGCAAAAGCAATCCATCCGCTGTTTCATTTGACTTTGAAGTCTTAGGAAACCCTCCCCTACTTGTATATCTTTTCTTCTCCCTCCCTTCCCCTTCTTTCTCTCTCTCCCTCCCTCTCCCTCTCCCCTCCTCTCTCTCTCTCTCTTTCTCTCTCTCTCTCATTCTCTCTCTCTCTCTCTCTCTTACTCTATCTTTCAATTTCTATGCGTCTCTCTCTCTCTCTCTCTCTCTCTCTCTCTCTTACTCTCTACCCCTCCTCAATGTGATCTTTTCCTTCAAACCTTAGATAATTCAAATTTAGATGGAGCGATAGAGTTGAAACAAAATGCAAGATTGGTGAAAGAAGTCATAGCGACGGGGGTGAAAGAAAAACTGCTTAAGGGGAGGGGTTGCATTGCAAGGGGTGGTGAGAGGGGGGAGGAAACGAAAGAGCAGGTAAGTAAAAACACCCGCCAAAATAAAGAGAAAAAGTGCGGTGGGAAGATACACGACAAGATAAAAAGTGAAAGAGAGAGGGAGAGAGAGGGAGAGAGAGAGAGATAGAGATAGAAAGAGAAAGAGAGAGAGGGGGGAGGGAGAAAAAGAAAAAAAGAATCGTTACTAAGTGAATGAAGATGAAGACTGCTAGACAAGACAGGTATTTCAGCATTTCAGTCGAGTGGATGAGCTGGAATACTCGCTTGATTCTCTCTGTATCTCTCTATCCCCCTTCTCCTTCCGCTGACTCTACCACTCTACCTTTCGCTCTATAGCCGACCTCTTTCTCTCTCTCTTTCTCTCTCTCTTTCTCTCTCTCTCTCTGCTTATCTCTATTTTCCTCCGCCCCACGCAAAGAAGATAAACCGCGAAACTTTCGAGAGTCTAAAATAACTATCGTTATTTTAGTTGTTTGTCGATCGATAAAAACAAATAGTGATGGACTCATTCACAAATTGCTGAGGGAATCCAATTTCTTAGCGGGGTAAAACCTGGCTATTTTTCTTCCTTTGGGGGTGGGGGATTTTGATTCATCATAGTGTAACAGAAAAAAAAAGATGGTACTTTTTCGTCCCACTGAAAGTCCTTTCTCAAAGACCACTTTTGGTCCACTAAAAAAAATAATTCGGACTTTTAGGGTCGTTGGTGAGATAGAGCGCACCCGGCACCGTATAATTTAGTCCTTCGTTTTTCGCTGCGATAAAATATTAGTCAAAAGCCCGTAGAGGGTCAGTTTTTTTCCCCCTAACTTCGTTAATGTTGAACCTCCAAATGATGAAGATCAGGTAGCTATTTTGTTTAGTATTGACGCGTTAAAGCATTACTTTCAATACTTTTGAAACACCCCATGTATCTTTCTTCAATGGCCTTTGAAACGGTTCCCAGATGATATGTGTAAAACATTTAAGTCCAAAACTTTTAAGTCAAAAAAGTTTTGATGTCCAACCTATTTGACGTCCAAAAAACTAAGCTGTCCGCCTACAATAAGTTTAAATATGAAAATCCGAAACTATGAAAAGTCCAACGAAGTTACCATGCAATGTCCAATGTCCAAAAAATGAAAGTAAAGGTTCACTAGACGAAGGAAAACCCGTTCTCTCGATTTATTTTGTTTAAATCGATTCCATCGAATATTGGACACATTGGTTTTCACAATACGACTTCGCATTAGATGAACTGATTTCTACGACTTCAAACATTTCAACATTTCTAACCTTATATATGCACCATTGAAAATGAATGTATGTTTCTGCATTCGTCATTGCCGTAACTGACAATTACAGTGAAAAATAATCGTTAAAACCAAAATTAGTCCGTTGCACCAGTGACCAAAATTCTATTATTAAGAATATTTGCAATATTTATTCAGTGTTATGGTTGATCTCTTTTCTCCTCCGTTTTTCCATAGTTCATAATTCCCCTTGTCCAACTCATGGTAAATATTTTGACCTGTTGAAATTGGATGTAACGCATTTGGGCATTCCATTAATGGACTGATATGTATTTGGACCTCTATAATTCGGACATTATGTTTTGGACCTTCCGCCTTTGGACGTTGCACTTTGGACGTTTCAGTTTGGCCTTTAAAATCTCGGACCCAACAAATCCTTAAACATCCTTGAATCCTTTGTGACTAACTTTATTGTCCTACATTTGGTACTTACAGTGATTTTGTCCAAAGACCTTCGGAGCACCCAGTGTCCAAACGCTAACGCGATGAGATTTAGAACGAGACCGTTGAGCCCTGCATCATCGAAGCGATGATAAAAAACATACACCGATGGAATATTCAACAGAGATTCATGCAAATGAATAATCGGTGGCGTGTGTGCGGTGCGGTGTGGGTTGCGGGACTGTGGATGACAGGGGTTAGTTGAGCATATGTGTCCTTGGATGAAACAAGCAAGCTGGGGAATCGACTGCAGTGGATTGTATTTTTCTTCTTCTTCTTCTTTTTTTTTATATCGGTCCAATCCAATCCAAGCAAACTTCCGCATTTTCGCTGTAGATGAAACGAACGGAGGAACGCAACTTGCTGGGTTCAAAGCCGTAGCCAGGAATTTGTCTTCTATCTCTCTTTGCTCATTTGATTACATGTGTTAGAAAAGGATAGATATAGGGGCTGAAATCACTTGACAGCCTCTCTCTCTATCCTTTTCTAACACATGTAATCAAATGAGCAAAGAGAGAGAATGACGAGTTCTTGATTACTACTCTGGAGAGGGTCACATCATTTATGAGCGCGGCCTTTATTTTTTGCCGTTTAGTTTTCAGACAGTAGCGGCGCGTGCAATGTGGCAACAACGTATTCTCTCCATTTAAACGTACACGGAAAAAAAAAGATCAGTGAAAATAACCATACTGATACCTCATTTTGGCACCTGCTAGATGTTATGGTAAACTTGGCCAGAAGTATACTATGTTTTGACTAGGTACTAGGTGATGTTACCTGATTGCATGTCGAATTAACTCAAAGTATCGGTAAATGTACCATGCTTCTGGCCAAGTTTACCATAACATCTAGCAGGTGTCAAAATCAGGTATCCGTATGGTTATTTTCACTGATATTTTTTTTCCGTGTATGTAAAACAATCGATCTTCAGGAGGTGCAATTGCACCCCCAATATATCGATACTTTTGCATAGGTTTAAATGACAAATAAGCATGGTTGCCAAACTGCACGAGCCGCCACTGTTTTCAGATCTGGCATCTGGCTCAATTTGAATAACCCGCTTCCCCCGATTTCTTTCATAGATTATTATTTCCCTTAATATATATGTCTAAAATACACCGATAAAAACAACTCGCTGTCGAACGAATATCAACTTTAACTCGACTTTCAGCGCAGAATAACTCTAGCAGAATAGAAACTTATAGATTCATTTTGAAACATTATTTTCTATAGTCTCCCATTTTGAAAAAAGTATAACTTGCCTTAGTTCAAAACAATTCGAAAGACAGACATACAGGGTGTCCCAGACCACCCGTGTAGGTACTTTTTCTCAAAAACGGCTGGGAGTAGAGAGCTGAAACAAAAAAGTCAGATAGGGAATTGACCCCAAAGAATTCAATGAAAATATTTTCAAAGCCCCCCGAGGCCTCCCGGGGGGGTTTTGGGGGGGTTCAAAACACATTTTTCCATTTTCGGCGGGAAAAAGCCTATAAAAGGTACAAAAATAAGTTCAGATTCTGAAAGAACAACTCATTGCCGACAATTTTACTCCAGTATTTTTTTCCAGAAAACCCCAATTTTTGGGGTTATGGGCCCTTTTGGGGGGAAATTTTCATTCGGCCACTGTGACCACGCTATTCAATATTTTTCAAAAAACTAAAATCCATCTGAAAGAAGAGATCGAGACCTTTCGATTGATGTGCCACATAATACCTAAAAATGAAAAACTAAGGCCCCCACGTAGATTCCAAAATTTGGGGGTCTTTGGGCCCCCCCACGTAAAAAAAGTCAAATAGCAAGGTATGGCTTGTGATACATCGATCGAAAGCCCTTAAAGAGTAAAATAAGATGACGCAATCTAAAATTGTCTACAATCATTACTTTCAAAATGGCGGCCATTTGAAAATTATGGGTGTTCAAAGGAAAGTCCTGGGAAAAGAGGCCAAGAATGAACGATACATAGATTAAAAGGCCTTAAAAAAAGCAAACAAATGGCGAAAACCGCAAATCAATCCGCCTCTTCAATCAAAAGTTATGACCGATTGAAATTTAAGCAGCCTTAAATAGGCCTTTTGAGCCCTTTAAGTTCATATGAAGGTAAAATTTACCATACTTGATAGCAGACTCCAAAATCAGTTATGCAGATGGTAAATTCTACCAGTCTTTTTTCCGTGTATATAAAATTTCTTTTGAATGTCATAGTACCAAGGAATAATACAATCAGAACGGAAACTCTATCGGATTTTGAAGCAAATTCATTTCGCGTCCGCCATGTTGGGATATAGGATGTTTATACATCTGGATTCGCGCGCGAAAAAAAAATATAGGACATGATCCGCGAAATTTTCATTCGGAAATGCCATTAGAATGAAAGTGAGGCTGGTAACTTATGATTTCTTTCCAGAATTTACAGAAATAAATGAGTTTCAGCACAAATCACACACGTCCGCCATGTTGGGATATAGGACCACAGCGTTGCCTATTGGTGCCGTTAAATTCCAAACTTGCTTCCATTGGCTCTTACGGGAGTTTCCGTTCTGATTGTATTATTCTGTGATAGTACTACTACTCCTCACTTGGGTACTTGTTTTTGCCTACCTCGTCAACTGAAGGCGCACTCAACGAAGCATTTATTTTGCACTCCGCATCAGAGTTGAACGTTCTCTCACCGTATCAAAAATAATGAAATGAGACTGTTTCAATCAGATAAGACCTAACGAATATGTACGGGCATGGTACCTAAAGGATTCATGCGTTCGTGTGTAACTGAGTATTGCGGGTATCGTCGCCGTTTATTTTATGTTCCGTATAGTCGAAGTTGAGTCTGCTCAAAATTCTCAAAAACAGATGCGACACGCCGGCCGCAAGAAAATGTATAAGTGGTAGTATTGGGAGGGGGTGGGTGTGGGGGGTGGGGGCTCGGCAGCCCATCCTTGCTTGTTGGCGTTTACTCTTTGGCTTCATAGTCCGCTACCGAAAGGTATCTCTAATACCCGCATTTAATTTGCATCCGTTTAAATTAACGCATCGCCTCGTCTGCCTCCGCGCATGGTTTTGATATATGCTTTGGTGGTATTTCCACACACTAGTTTTCCGATTTTCCTTCGCAATGATGCCGATTTTTACTCTGAAAAACACCATTAAATGGGTAAGCTAACCTAACCTATCCTCTCCTCCAATAGATAGACTAAAACAAACCTATAGATAGACTAGAACAAACCTATAGATAGACTAGAAAATACCTCCACTCAAATAGCCTCCCTAAGCTAAACTAACCTAACCTCTCCTTCAATAGAAAGACTATACTGAAAAAAAAAATCAGCTAAATTTAACTAATTTCAACTTAAAAGTATGGACACCACTTAAAACTGTTAGTTTGACTATTTGAATTAGTAAAATTAACTCCGTGCCGTGTTAATTATAATGGCATGGAGTTAATTTTACTAATTCAAATAGTCAAACTAACAGCTTTAAGTGGTGTCCATACTTTTAAGTTGAAATTAGTTAAATTTAGCTGATTTTCTTTTCAGTGTAAAACATTCATCTACTACTGAAATAGCCTACCTAACCTAACCTAACCTAACCTTTCACACTTTTGCTATGAAACCAGAAATAACCGAACATTTTTTTGTAAAATGTTACGAGAGAACCGATGGAAACAACAAAAACTCATCAAATTTCCTCTGTAATAGAGAGAAAGTAACGATTGGGCTCTTGCAAACTTTTGCTATGAGTAGTCCAATAGTGGATCTCCAAAATGAAAAGTCCAATCTGATGTAGGCGTAAACCAGCGAAAATCACGAAAAACACGCTAAGAAAGTCTAAAAGTCAATAATAAGCTCACATAATGGGGCTCTTGCAAACTTTTGCTGTGAGCAAATGAATAGTCCATTCTCATGTAAAAACCAGCAAAAATCACGGAAATCACACTGAGAAAGTTTAAAATTTAGTAGTAAACCTACATAGCTACATAAATGGCAAGATCGTAATGGCGGTTCGACGCAGATATCATGGGAGATTCCTATCTAATATGCCTTTTTCTTGTTGGAAACACAGAGGTATGTCTCAATTTAGACAGGAATATCCCATGATACCTGCGTCGAACCGCCATTAAGCTCGATTCTGAGAGTAAATTTCGTGATTTTTTAGTGGGCTTATCGTCATTTTTACAGGTTTTTATGCAAGAATCAACTCTTCAATCCCGTGTAGCAAAAGTTCGCAAGAGCCCAATTGCTGTAACGGCAAGTTCGTAATTCCGGAGAGACGCACGTATCATCAGTGAGAGGAATCACTTCTTTGAAAACAAGGAAACACGTTTATTTGTGACAGTTTTCCTTGCGCGAAGTAAAGTTCTGTTGCATGAAGAAGAATCACTGTCACAACAAGGAATCGTTTACTTGTAGCAGCAGACATTTTCCTTGGGTTAAAGGAATTCCCCATTAGTCAATATTTTATACTGTGCAGTTTCTTTAACCCTAAGGAAAAATACATGTAGGATTAAAAAAATAATACTCTCCGTGATGGGAGATTCCTCAATGGCGAAGTGTGCGATTTTACAACGCTCCTTTTTCTCATGTAAACATATTAGAAAGGTTGAAATGCCTGGTTATCGCCGATGACTAAAGCGTTCGAATTTTTCAGTGAATTTAGATGGAAATAATACATTGTTTCAAAATGTCACGCTTCGCCTTTGAGATTCGTGTCTATTACGTATTTTTCTCTACGGAAACATCTCTCCGCCATTAAGCCCGATTCTAAGAGTGAATTTGGTGATTGTTTAGTGTACTCATTGTCATCTTTACAGGTTTTTATGCAGGAATCAGCTCTTCAATCTCCTATAGCAAAAGTTTGCAAAGAGCCCCTATTAGTTGAGGTTCGAATAGGCCTTGAAAGGGTGACTTGATGAATGAAAAAAATCGGTGTTTCTCCAAACAAACAAAAAATGCGCTGTGCTGAAAGGTCAAGGTTAAAAATAAAACAAACAAACGGAGCCGATGTCAAAATATGTAAATATCGTCCCAGAAAGCCAAGTAGGCCTCTTTAGCGACATAACTGTCCGCGACAAGCACCAAACATCAGTGTTCTTTTTAACTAAATTTTAATGTATTTTAAGGAATTTTCTTGATAATTACATGAAAATGGTGCAACTCCGTAGTATTTGAGACGCTGATGTCAAAAATTATATCATTTTCCTCGTTACTCGTCTTGATTTTACGCATCCATTACTTTTAAGCATTTATCGCGATAAAGTATAAATTATGGAAAAAAAACTAGATAATTTCGACTAAAACTAAGGCCAAATTCGAACTCGGCAGGTCCATTTACTTCGGACATCATACTCATTACGCGATAATAGGTCCAATAATAAGAAAAAACTCCATGTTTGTGTCTGGGGACCCTTGTTTTGTGTTCGTAGGGGGCGGACAGCTACACTGATCAAAAAATAAGCTGAATTTAACTAATTTATACTTGAAAGTATGGAAACCACTTAAAAACTGTTAGTTTGACTATTTGAATTAGTAAAATTAACTCCATGCCGTGTTAATTTAAGTATTTTTTTCACTATTTTAAAGAGTTAAACTAATAGTTTTTAAGTGGTGTCCATACTTTTAACTAATTCAGCGATTTTTTTTTTCAGTGTATGTCGTTAAAGTGTAAAAATCCAAAAAGCCACTCTATTGTCATAGCTCGTTTGCTTTTGGCCCTAACCTAAAATTTATCCACGTCAGTAACGAAGGTTAACCATTGGACTGCCACTCTAGATTAATTTACATAAAGCTCGTTGGTTATTTGGCAACGTCGGTGTTGGCCGTGAACCGTTTTTCGTCTTGTCTTGTCTCGCTTCGCTTTCCAAAAAGTTTATTTTCACTTCTATATATATATAGTGGATAGCCCTCCGATTAAATTAGAAGTTACACGTTTCACGCTGACCTGTCCGAGCCTGAGTGTCTGCTTTCCGCTTTCCGCTCTCTGCAACTCATGGGCGGATACAGGGAATTGTCCTTCTCTCTCTCCTCCCATTTGAAAACGTGCGTTAGAAAAGGACAGAAGAGGGGGCCAAAGTCACGTGATGGCCCCCTCTGCTGTCTTTTTCTAACACTTAAGTTCAAATGGAGGGAGAGAGAGAAAGACAATTCCCTGGATCCGCCCATGCTGCAACTTGCCTCCCTCCACCCCAGTCAGTCTGAGTGGTCAGATGAATGAGAGATCACTCTCCCTGACGGACGCGTTGGAACAGTGGCGTAGCGTGCAATTTGGCAACGTTACAGTTCGTCCATTCGAACCCACGAAAAATATCGAACTATTGGGTGTTCGGTGAACACCTTGGCATTCGACCTTTTACATGGGTTTAAATGGACACAGTGCAACGTTGCCAAATTGCACGCTACGCGCCGTTGCGTTGGAAGCGCCTTTATCAACACCAGAAACATCAGTTTGTTTTTCCTTATTTTTTTTTTTTTTTTTTTTTTTTTTTTTTTTTTTTTTTTTTTTTTTTTTTTTTTTTTTTTTTTTTGGTTTTTTTTTTTTGTTTCGGCTTTTTGATGGGTCTGTTGCTTACTTTTGCAACAACAATGTAAATTTGTAAAACCTTGATTCTTACGTAATATTTGGAGAAAATAACGACGAGCTCATCAAAATGTTCAAAAAGCCACTCATTAAATCGGGAAATTATTCTTCAACTTCAAACAGTCCGTGAGTCCGCGCTACACCAGACACTATTTGCACCGATGTACTACTTAATAAACGGAACCACCGTGTACTACATGCAAACGACATTCTAACTACAAAATGATGGTATTTCTTTCTAAATACATGAAATATTGGCTGTATTTGCTACCTGGTCTTTTCTTTCTTATCAAATATTGTAAAATAATACAAGAATGGTGTTCTTGCAAACTTTTGCTGTGAGCAAATGAATATTTCCATTCTGATGTAAAAAAACAGCAAAAATTACGAAAATCACACTGAAAAAAATGAAATTACTGAAAAAGCAATTAAGTTTTGTAAAATCAGTAAAATAAAGCACATGCTAATTTTACTTGTTATTTTCGGTAAATCCTACTAAACGTATGGCTAATTTTACGATTTGAATTGTAAATTTTGCTTAGGTTTTAGTAATTTCTCTATTTGGATTGCAAATTTTTCAATATAAATAGTACATTTTACAATCCAAATCATTGTGACTTTTGCATATCACATGGCTGTCTTGGCGTGACAGCTATACGACTTGCAAAAATTACAATGCTTTGAATTGTTAAATTTACAATCCGATTGGTAAAGTTAATGATCCAAATTGTAAAATTAATCAAAATTAAACAAAATTTACAATCCAAAACGTAAAATGAGCTATATGTGTAGTCAATTTTACTGAAAATGGCTGGTAAAATTAGCCTTTGCTTCATTTTACTGATTTCACAAATCTATTTTTTTCAGTGCACTTTGAGAAAGTTTAAAATTCAGTAATAAACCTACATAACTACTTGAATGGCAAGATCGTCATGGCGATTCGACCCAGGTATCATGGGAGATTCCTATCTAATATTCCACTTCCTCTTTGGAAACACTACGGTATGTCTCAATTTTCACCAAAAAACTTTTTCACAAAAAAAGTAGTCGAGCGGCCCAGTCAGAAAACGGCGTTCAATTTTGCTTCTTGGCAGGTTATTATTCTCTTTCGGCGTTCAAAGGTACTGATATGTTTCATTGAACGCCCAGTCAAAATTCTTTCTCCCCTCCCCCCTCTCGGTTCCTCCCCGCTCTTCCCTCTAGAACTTGGTACAAGTAGTGCAGTTTCTTTGAAAGAAAGTAATTCTCTTTCGGCGTACAAAGGTACTGATATATTTCATTGAACGCCCAGTCATGAATTTTCCCCCTCCCTCTCTTTCTCTCTCTCGACCCCTCCATCCCCTTTTTATTTGGTGCTTCGTAAAAGATTCTACGCTGCATGTAAAGTTGCATTCGCTCTCCAAGTATAAAAGCGAAAGAAAAAACGTAAGTAAAAAACTAATTAAAATAAAAATAAAAATTTCAAAATTACAGGAGGGGAAAAAAACTGGGCCGGTTGTTCTTCTCCCCCCCCCCCCACAATCAGTCTTCTTTCCATGCCTTTTTTAACAGGTGCTTTTTACAGAAATTTCTACGCTGCATCTAAAATTGCATACTTTCTCAAATGAAGGCACTTCAAAAACTCGACCGCAGACGGTTTAAAACTGGTCCGAGTAATAAATGTTGCCAGTAATAAATAAAATAAATGTTGCCACAAGGGGCAAATGTATCGGTCAGGAACCAAATCTTGTTAGGTCCCGAGCTCTCTGATTGGTCGAAACCGCGCGCAAGTGCACGCAAGTCGCAACGCTCGGGATTTAACAAGATTTGGTCCCAGGATAAAAGAACAGTGTGAGACTGAAAGCGGGAGGGAGAGAGAGGAGTGAAAGATTCAAAGGAAAGAAATGAAAGGGAAAGGAGAGAGGTGAGGGTTCTTCCTTTACGGACAGGTAATACAAAACAACCGGCCCAGTTTTTTTCCCCTCCTGTAATTTTGAAATTTTTATTTTTATTTTAATTAGTTTTTTACTTACGTTTTTTCTTTCGCTTTTATACTTGGAGAGCGAATGCAACTTTACATGCAGCGTAGAATCTTTTACGAAGCACCAAATAAAAAGGGGATGGAGGGGTCGAGAGAGAGAAAGAGAGGGAGGGGGAAAATTCATGACTGGGCGTTCAATGAAATATATCAGTACCTTTGTACGCCGAAAGAGAATTACTTTCTTTCAAAGAAACTGCACTACTTGTACCAAGTTCTAGAGGGAAGAGCGGGGAGGAACCGAGAGGGGGAGGGGAGAAGAATTTTGACTGGGCGTTCAATGAAACATATCAGTACCTTTGAACGCCGAAAGAGAATAATAACCTGCCAAGAAGCAAAATTGAACGCCGTTTTCTGACTGGGCCGCTCGACTACTTTTTTTGTGAAAAAGTTTTTTGGTGAAAATTTCAGGAGTTTTGAGAAGAAAAACTTCACATTTATTTTTACACCTCTCTTCCAGTGCTCAAGCAAATGCACTTTTTTTTTTTTTTTTTTTTTTTTTTTTTTTTTTTTTTTTTTTTTTTTTTTTTTACGTTAATAATTATTTATATTTTATTTGAGCAACCTCCTCCATTCCCCTGATAGTTGCTCCTATCCTCACCTTCTGCAGTAAAGTGCCTTGATCGACTGACAGTTTCAGTTCCATTTATAAGTGGGTAATATGAACGAGACCACCGCAACAAACCAATTAATTTTCGCCCTTTCTATTTTTTAATAATGAAAGGAAATTCGGTTCAGTATTGTTTCTTTTGAGTGTATCTTATCTAACCTAGAGTCCCTGTTGTATATACTATGACAGACAGTGGCGTACGAAGGGGGGGGGGCTAAGGAGGCTAAAGCCCCCCCCAGACCTCCGAATTTTGTGGGCGGAGGGGAAGGGGGGGGACAATTTTCCGTCAAACGCTCATCAGTGCGAGGCCCTCCCAAGAAAATTCCTGTGTACGCCACTGATGACAGGGACTCTAATTGAAGCTCAATGGTGTCGGGACTTCATAACAAACAGGTTCCGTAAGATCTCACCAACTCACTAACTCACTCTGTTAAGGGGTGTCTCCACCTGCGAATGTAAAAGCGCGAATAAACTGATTGAGCCAATGAGCTTCTTTGTTGTCGATACATCGAACTCGAACTATCGACTTCAAGGCAGCTCATTGGCTCAATCAGTTTATTCGCGCTTTTACATTCGCAGGTGGAGACACCCCTTTAGTGGAAGTTTGCACTAGCGGCACTTTAATCTTCCGAATTTAAACCTGTAGAGTGCGCGAAAAGCGGGTTCGGTAAAATCGGAAGGAGCTGGATATGCAATTTGTCCGTCACAGCATACTGCCTTCACTGCTAATAATAATAAACAATGAAACACAGCTGACTTCATTGCATTTTGACCATTTCGTAAATTGGTCAGTAGGTCATTGCAAGAAAGATTATAGATACTGTAAGGAGAAAATGTCATCTTTGTTCAGTTTGTTGGTCACATTAACTCTATGTTTACATGACAATGTTACACTTACGCCTCGAAACACGATGGGAATCGTACTGCAATGAAACATAGTTCTTAATTAACTTAAAATATTATTTTACTCATTCATTCTTCACTCTCTCAAATTTCTCAACACTACCACAGTGCTTTTTCGTCGAGCCTCGTATCAGCCTTATAAATGATTGGAAATGTGATGCAGAGCTACAACCGGTTTTGTGGCAACTTTGCTTTGGTTTCTTTCAAAATAAATTATTACTGTTTTTACTATCACCTACTTTTCTTTCTCCGATCCAAACATGAACTTGAACTGCACCAAGTATTTTGGTGTCCATTGGATTTGGAGCAAATCTAATTTTATGAGTACTATGAATAATAATATTAATCATTTCCTCTATCAACTTTGCGGTAGAACAGCAAATAGGCATTCTCACTACCAGCTGGCCAGTGGTGCTCCTTAGGTAATTTGAGTGTTCTCAGCCAAGTTAAACTTGTCCCCCAACCGCACATCAGCTGTATAGAGACAAGACCATGATGAAATATTGCCACTTGCAATTTGAAAAGATCTGGCATTTCAAATGAATACAGTAATACACATCCCGTTGATAATCACTGCGGTACGGGGTCTCATGTGACCGCACCGAAGTCAACATTCAACAAGTTTCTGATTCCAGAGTACTATTGCTTCAATGCTACATGCTTAGGGGAAGAATTTGCCCACAGTTTGTAACATTTTTTTTTTTAAATCACTCAAGAAACTCTGTCTTAAAATGTATGAGCTTGGGCGACTGTTGACGCTGGCTTGCGATCAGCCGGGGTATGGGCAGTTACCGCTGCCTTGCGTCATTCTTAAATTATACTACTTACAGGGGTGGTTCAATGCAATTACACCCCTAAGCAAGATTTTGCAATGGCCATGGCTAGAGCATACTATAAGACCCAAATATTCTCAACGACGCCATGTTCGGTTAGCGAAATTGATCGCGCGGTTAGAGGACAGTTTTGGCGCGTCATTCAAATAAGACGAGGCACCCTTCCCCTGCTATCAAAATATGTTGATTAACTCATTGTGCTGTTTTAAATTCTCAACCATGATTAATGTTGCACCGAAAAAATTACCAATAAATAAGAAACGACTGAAGAAACGCGATTGCTCACTCAATGTTTACATTCCTGATATGCTGATCGCCGCCATTTTTGGTTAGCCTCAGCTCTCTCATCAGAAGCATTGATCGGGAATACTCGGGTCTGATAGTATACTCTAGCCATTGCCCAATAGTTGACTTTTCTTTTGAAATTACTCGGAAAAACTCTGTCTTAAATTGTATGGCTGCCCCGGGCTGTCACCGCTTATAATCCGCATAGACCTGGGCAGCGACCGCTGCTCACTGAGCAAGATACAGCAATATCCTTGGCTTGGGACCACGGTCCTTGTTCTATAGTGTAAGGAACAACGTCTATAGTTGTGACGGAACAATCTGCCGCAGCTTATGATCAAAAGTGAGAATTGGCAACTTGGAGTCGAAAACAATGTCCGTCCACACCGAACATTTGTTGGATTGAGTAGTTTTGCGGGTGAGAGAAGTAGTTACGCATCAGAGAGCACAGCTAAACTTAAAAAGAAAAATAAAGAGCCAAAACTTACTCGCATTGCATGTCTTCAATTTTGGTGCACTCACGACTAATAACACACGAATTTTACAAGTAGCGGAGTCCAGCGACGAAAAAACTTTCTGCAGGCAAGGACTAATAAGCCTTTGTTCTAACCAAAGACAGATCATAGGGTTACAGTTCTTCACCGACAGATGATGATTCAAGCAGGTAAGGATAAGTTTATCATGATCATGACGTTCTTACCAAGGAAAGCTCTTTGGAGCCAACATTTCTTGGACAACAAAGGCTTGGTTTTCAAAGAAGACTGAATGGACACCGTCTGTAATCTGGAGATCGGTGAGGCACTTTGCAGAGTTTCTAGAGAAAACTTCATAGAGTGAAATGAAATAACCTGCTCTTGCTAATCATCTAACCCTCGTTAACAGTGAGGAACCATTGGTGACTTCTCTGGAAACTGATGAACGAAACCTTACATTTCCTAGCTTTCACACATTTAAGTGACAAAAGAGAAGCGGCGAAGAAGTTGATCGCGAATTGAAAGCTAATAAGAACTTTGAATCTTTATTACCACGTTAATAAAGTGAATTGAAATGATTTTATTTGGGGGTAAATAGTCGTGTTGTTGAAACCACGAGTAAAGTGTAAACCTAACCTACAATCGTGATGCGATTATATCGATTGTATCGATCTGAAAGTTTTGGCTGGATCTCCACTTGAAATCTGATTTGAAGCTGTAACTTTCTTAATAAGCGATGGAATTTAGCCAACTTGGCAAAGGTTTCTTCCTTAGAGCATGAGGAATTCAACCGTACCAAGTTTTTTCCATTACGCGCTATGGTTACCGCTGCAGCCGTGACTAAAGTATGGTCCTAAAAAGGGCATTTTTTGGCACTCTTTCTTCAATATCTCCCTCCACACTTTATGGATTTACATTTTCTTGAAAAAGCACCGTACGTGAATAAAATACGATTCTAATGAGACCAAGTTTTTAACGATCCGTCTCACGGTTGCGGAGGAAATGAATAGGAATCATCGAGCACTCGCGAACTCCGGTTTTTGCGATATTTCGTCAATCTGAAGCAGTTTTTTGGCCGTTACTCTCTCAGATCGACATTAAATAAAAATCGCTCTCGTCAGTCACAGCTCTGTGAAACGCTGAACCCAAATATATAGCACACTTATGGGTTTTATTCTACGGTGTGTTCACATAATCGGTGGACATTTTCGAAAATCCACGAAAACGCAGTTTTGAGCTGTTTCGTGTATAATAAGCGGTAGGTGTACCCTCCCAGGTCCCATCGGTGTTTTCTTACTGGGCCTGTGCGGCTACCGCCGCTTATGATTTAGATAAGAATCTCCCATGATACCTGCGTCGAATCGCCATTAAGCTCGATTCTGAGAGTGAATTTCGTGATTTTTTAGTGTACTCATCGTCATTTTTACAGGTGTCTATGCAAGAATCAACGCTTCAATCCCGTATAGCAAAAGTTCGCAAGAGCCACATTGTATGCATCTAAACGAAACTTTCAAATGTTTGTAAGTTAGGTTGGTGTTTACATAAACGTGGTGGTTCTGTCTATGTAGTTGTATGTTATTGGTGGTGATAGTGTCTATTGCAGTGCAGGTTGTTTGAAATGGAAGTGATTTTCTGAGTTAATGGGCGGATTTTGAAAGTTTTTAATGTGCGCTTTGTTATTACCGCCGAAATTTACGTTAGAAGTCAATGTGTCATATTGCTGTAGCAAAAGTACGCAACAGATCCATATTCGGTATAACATTGATTAGATTTTCCAAGAAAAAACATTTTTACGAATCTTGTCATCATATATATTCTGAAAAAAGAATTATCAAAAAACTAGAGTTCGTTTCAGAAATGTAGGCGCAGATCAACGATAACCTTTGGCCAATGTTCAATTTCCATCCCTTCTTATCACAAAATTTGCCTGCGACTGAAACAGTTTTAATTTTTTTAATTAACGACCGCTAGAGGTGACAAAGGTTGAAACTTTTAACCCCATCATGGGTGCCGGTGGCCGGGGGTGGAAATAGGGCATTTGCCTCCTAATTCACCGCGAAAGTTAGGTTATAACGATTATCACGCCAATTTCTCCTAAGGTGAGCTTTTGTGAAACCGAGCCCCCTCCCCTGGAATTCGGTTTTGAGGTTTTTTCCCCCTTCTATCTTGGAAAATTTCCCGATAGGAATTGGCGTGAATTAATTACGCTGAGAAAAAAAAAAAAAAAACTGAATTTGACTATTTGAATACTTAATAGTACGGACAAAACTTAAAAACTATTAGTCCTACCCATTTAAATAAAATAAATTAACATAGCACGGAGGTTATATAACTAGTTTAAATGGTCAAACTATTGGTTTTTAAGTTTTGTCTATACTTTAATAGGCAGGAGAACCAAAGCTATAGGCAGATTGTACAAAGACGTTGGTTCTTTTGCTTAAAGAGTGCTTGGCATCGATATATTAACCACTATCACTTTGGTCAGTGTGCGCCTAAAGTGTTTTCTTCTTCGTTTTATATGGAGAGGACCCTAAGCCGCATAGCTATTCCATTTCACGAGCCTTAACTGCGCTCTCTGGGAAACCCCACCTATGTGTACATAGAAATCCTCCCTATTCCTCCTGTGAAGTCTTGAGGTACTTACAAAACTCGTGTTCAGCTACCTTTTTTTTTTTATATTTTATTATTTTCGCGTGTCAGAGAGAAAATTTTCCGGAATACCTCTTACTTATATAACTTTGAGCCACGGACGGGACGGTTTCTTCCTCGCGGCCGTAGAACTGCACCGCTTCTCTTGACGACCGACGACATTCCATCAAACCTCAAAACGAGCGGTATAAAAGAAAACATTACTTTCTCCATACCTCAGAGGTGGAGGGAGAAGGGGGAGTATGAAACTTGGTCACGTCCCTTTGTCACAGGGAGAGCGAAGTTCTTCGGAATGCCACCGACGGAACCAACCCCCCCCCCCACCAAACCACAACCCCGGCCATTTGGTCTTACTTCTCATCAGCACTTCTTTCCTCCTTCCTCTCTCTCTCTCTCTCTCTCTCTCTCTCTCTCTCTCTCTCTCTCTCTCTCTCTCTCTCTCTCTCTCTCTCTATCTCTCTCTCTCACTCTCTCTCACTCTCTCTCTCTCTCTCTCTCTCTCTCTCTCTCTCTCTCTCTCTCTCTCTCTCTCTCTCTCTCTCCCTCTCTCTTTATCTCGGTATCCCTTTCCAACCTCCTCCATCAAGACCGAGTTGTCTCGCCAGACTTCCTCAGTTTGCACCGTGCTTTTTGCGCTGGGGTCTCGGGAAGTAGTTCGTATAGGCGCGCGTCTGACGTGCCGGTGCGATGCGGGTGGTATACGCGGTGGAAATGAAGGGGCGCGCTCGGCTCGCAAGGCATTCGTCGTGATCTTTATTGCGATGAGCGATCCCTTTTCTTCTTCGACCCCTCTCCCCTCCCCTCCCCTCCTCCTTCTCCTCCTCCCCCACGCCCTTTATAACCCCTCCCACCCGCCGAGACGGAATAATTGGAATTGTTTGACGCGCGACCCGGTAAATTGTCTCTTCAAAAATGCCCGCGGCCAGCCAAATGAATTTCCCAACGGTGCGGCAAACAGTTAACCAAAGTAGGGAGTTTTCTGGACACCACGTGTCTGTACCGTAGAGTGCAATCTGGCAACGTGTGTGTCCGTCGTCTCGTAGGACCGGAGAAAACCGTGATTTAATCGAGGAATTGTAAAAATCGGGGGAAATCAGGGAACGGAGATTGGTTTCGACCTCGGGAATTTTCTGTTTTTATTGGTTTCATTTCATGTTGTTTGTGTTTGTGGTTTTTTTTTTTTTTTTTTTTTTTTTTTTTTTTTCGCTCCTCTTTTGATCTATATCAGAGCTGGGAAAATAGGAGTGTAATCGTGCAGGTAATCGTCAAACCTTTATGAATGATAATTAAATGCAGTCTACACAGATTGAAGGTAAACTTTAGGGTCATTTCGATTAGCCTCCGAAAAAACGATGATTACGATTCTTCGGTAATCGTGTAATCGATTTACCTCCCCAATTTGCCCAACTCTAAATTCTTATACTTTGGTGGATACTTCAAAAGAAGCCTTGGCAATAGTTTTTTTGCATCGTGCAATGTGTATCTCAAAATTCTGTGGGTTTCAATGGACAAAATGCAGCGTTGTCAGTTTGCACGCTGCGTTGAACTGCTTCATCTTATCGAGACGCCACGTTCAAGTCTCGGAAGTTTCTACTAACACGAAACGCTGCGAGGAAACTAATAATAAACTTCGGGTTAAACCCCAATTTCTCTCATCAAAATTAATCTTGGGTACTCCTTTGTCTCCCCCTTTATTATCCTGGGGGAACCCCCAAAACATCCCAATGATATTCTGGGGGAAACCCCCTTTTAATATTCTGGGGGAGACCCCCAGACCCCCCTTACGGAGCTAATTTTACATTAGGCTGGTTGCAGAATGTTTTGGCAAATTTTAATCAAAATTCAAACAGCTATATTTGAAATACTCAATTTTTTCCCTGTGTTACCCCATTTTCTCATTGATTTAAATGGAAACCTATTTTCCTCCATAACTTGCTTACAATTTAAAATTTCCACAAAAAAAAAAAAAAACAAAAAAGGTTCCTTTGAGGAGTGTTAAAAGCAACTTCTCTGCAAATTTTGGATGCATATGGATTATTGGTTCAAAAGTTATGCTAAGATACAGACAGACACTGTCAGACAGACATCTGCGCCATCGCAATACTTTCTCAATTTCTAACTTTTTTAGTTGTGAGATAGTAAAAAAAAAAATACGATAGCCTTAACCCTTTAAACCCGGGTTTATTACAAACCCTTCTCACAAATTTTTTTATCAATCCCAATGAATCGAATGAACTTTTCTCGCTTAGTTTGATGTGTATAGTGATTTTTTTTGAAAATACATTTATAACCATGTTAATTTGGTGGTACAAATTTGTACCGCCAGGAGACAAAGGGTTAACTTTACAAAATAACACGAGATAGATAACATATATTTTCTACCGAGCGTCTCTGATACCATTTTTGGAGCTAAAAAAAGGGAAACCTTTTTTTTTTTTTTTTTTTTTTTTTTTTTTTGGGGCCAGAAAAATCGACGTTCGGATACTGTGTGCGGCGGCACGCTCGGCGAAATCATCAGTTAGTGGTGGTTGGTGAATTGAATGCTCAGACGAAATGAAGAAGAAGAAGAAGAAAGAAGAAGAAGAAGAAGAAGAAGAAGAAGAAGAAGGAGAAGAAGAAAGAGTCGGGAGAACGTTACCGGTGCTTGGTGAGAAAGTGGCGTTACCAGGATCTCTTCCGTCTCTCTCTCTCCTTTCCCTTTTAAGTGTATAAGTTGAAAAAGGATAGAACGAGGAGGTTTCATCCACCTATAACTATGCTTTTCTATCATGTATGTTTTAATGGAGGAAGGTGGACGAGTGGAAATTGCTCGTAGCGCAACCGGGTGAGAGGTTTGTTGTCAATCGAATAGACCGCTTTAATATATTTATAATCGAAGATATGTTGATTTAATTACACTGAAGAAAAGTGTTGACTTTATTTATTTGAATACTTCACCCTAGCAATTTGAAATCAGAACATTTGAGCTAGATCGTACACTCTGTTTTATTCTTTCTTTTACCGAAAAACTCCTTAATTACAATGAATAAAGTTCCTCTGTATAAGAAGTTGTGCATTTGATGAGACTCCATCATTGTGACTTGTGATCCCCTCATTTGACCGCCATCTTTGAATCATCTCTGAGTCATCCGGCAACATTGGTCGAAGAAATAAAGCAGTGGTATACCTAGCTGACAGAAAGGACTCGTAGAGCTACAGATATGCTCTTCCCAGAGGTTTGAATACTTGGATAGCAGTCGCTAAAATTCTGTAAAGAGCGAACCCAATGTTTCTTAGGTCCTTTTTCCAGCCACCGCTGCAACGCCCCTCCTCGATTGTCTGCAAGTGACGTTAACGTTTACAGCTGACTTAAATTCTACTCTTCTTCATTTCACACTTTATTCACTCTCTCTCTCTCTCTCTCTCTCTCTCTCTCTCTCTCTCTCTCTCTCTCTCTCTCTCTCTCTCTCTCTCTTCAAATTTTCTCACCTCCCAACAACTTGGGTGAGCGTCGGATTGAGTGGTTCTATCCACCCCATCTCACTAATTTAAGGAAGTGTTAAAGTCGTGGGGTTCAGAAATAACCTATACCTATGAGAACCCTTTATTATGAAAAGGTAATTACATCCTGTAGACAGTTCTCAATTCACGGCTGATACGGAGTTATAAAAGACTGAAATATAAAATATTCTGTCTCCATATACTGAGAAAAAAGTTCTCGTGAAAACGGCTACGGCGCTGGAGTGCGAACAGAAAATACTTTTTTAGTACAGCGATATATCATATCGATTGCCATTTGGAGACCTCTCTGGTTCTAAACCAACTCTGATTAAATGTTATTCCGGCCCCATAAGATTATTTTTGAACGTAGATTACAGTTATTATTCCAAAGAAATTAATGCGACCTTTTGTCGATTATGAAATTTTCGTCCTCGAAAATGTTTATTCATATCTGGTTCCACAGCGAAAACTGCCGAAATGAACAAGGATATCACAGAATAAACTATGCATTCGGAGGTTGGAGTCACCGAAATATTATTGCTGTTGTTTTAAAGATGCAATTTTGCAATCTAGCAGTTTTGGCATTTGCCAAATTTCATGTTATCTCTTGTGTAGCCAAGGTATTTTACATCTTCTGATAACCGGGGGGGGGGCGCATTTTCACCCCCAACTTAAAACTATTGCTGATAAATTATTTTTGAATATTTTTCAAATCTGTAGAATTCGTCCTGTCCAATGTCCAGTATTCTCCGAGGAATGATCTATTTTTTTTTAAATTGTTTGATTTTTAAATGGTTGGGGATGAAATGTTCAAAAACGTTTTAAATTCAAGTATTAAAAAAAAAAAAAAAAAAAAAAAAAAAAAACTGTGACGATCGTTCCTTTGATTTCGTTGAAATCTGTTTATAAGTTGTAAGTACGTAAGATAGTCCCCAAAAAAGTGTATTATGAAACTACATACAGTAAACTATAAGATCATATATGAAGAACATATTTATTTTTATTTATTTTTTTCATCCAAATTGGTTAGAAATACGTTGGTGTCATATGAGGGGGGGGGGGTTAATTTTCGCGGTATCAACTTTCTTATCTATGAAATCAAAGGGAAAATTTATTGAAAACGTCCCTTTTTGTGGAATGTTTCTGGATATACCCTCAGCGAGGAATACATGGGAGCTTGAAGTGATTTGTTAGAATTTCAGCTGTTTATCTTTAAAAACTGGTCTGGACTGAAAATTTACCCCTTCCCCTTTGGCACATAAGGATTAAAGTAGAATCACCCATGAGCTTTTAAAAGAAAATTTCATCGTAATTGAAATTTGGCAACGTGGCACTCGGTTCAACTCCTTTCGAAGAACTCACGCGTAAGATCCCTCTTTTGTGAGAAAGTAATTCTTATCATCGATGCGTGTATATAGTTTGTATCCCTTCTCCCTCCTTCTTCATCAAAACCCTCTTCACCATCACTCTCTCTCTCTTTCTCTCACGCCCTTGAATCTCTCAATATTTCCTCTCACTCGCACCCTTGCCTCTTATGATGTTTACATTAACTGCTACATGAAAGAGGGTGAATTGGGCACTTAAAACTTCTATGGAACGCTCAAAATTAATCCTTCACTGCGAGATTGGTCATAAATCACGATATTTAATGGGTGATTTGAGGATAAATGAATAAATTCAGCGCCGTCAAAAAGTTGTGATGCAACACGTTGAGCACGCTCTCCCAAAAGCGATATTTCCCCTCGCAGCGCGGAAAGGGATTCTGAACTTTTAATAATAACGCGCTGCTAGTAATTTTACGAATCCCGTTTCTATACT
Organism: Trialeurodes vaporariorum; assembly: GCA_011764245.1. Taxonomy (NCBI): domain Eukaryota; kingdom Metazoa; phylum Arthropoda; class Insecta; order Hemiptera; family Aleyrodidae; genus Trialeurodes; species Trialeurodes vaporariorum. The sequence goes on from VMOF01000013.1 coordinate 24,355,337, forward strand.
TCGAGACGTATTTTTCGGATCGCAATCGAAATAATATATGAATAAGGGATCTTAATTGTGAACCGTTCAATTTTAGTTCATGTGCGATCCAAGATTGGAATCAGTGTAACCAATTACTGGTGACGCAGCGGCGCGCGTACACCCTCCGTATAAAACTATGGAAAATAATCGATTGTTTTAAAGATCTGCTGAACCTCAAAATAATCGATACTTTAGCGTACACTTAAATGGGGAAAAAAAGTATTGTAAAGTACGCTCGAACGGGAGAAAAACTATTTTCCTGTTTCGAGAGGAATAAACCGAATTTTTCTCAAGCGTGAACTCTCGTAAGGCCGGAAAGGGTGTGGATTCATCCTTCCGGCCAATCAGAGGCCATGTTTCATTTCGGGTTTCATTTTTAACTTTACATTTACTGCATGAATATCAATCCTAAATAATTGATTCAGTGGCGTCGCGTGCAATTTTGCAACAATGTATTCTATCCATTTAAACTCATGTAAAAGATCGAATTCAGGGGGTGCACAGTGCACAAGGAAAATTTGATGTATTTAATGAGTTCAAATGGAGCAGTTGCATTGTTGCCAGATGGCAAGCGACGCCACTGAATTGATTCAAAGAGTTTTCAACGATGTGTTGACAACGCGCACTGAGAGAAATCACGTCTATTAAAACAAGGAAACACGTTTACTTGTGACAGTTTTCCTTTGCGCGAAGTAAAGTTCTGGTTGCATGAAGGAGAATTACTGCCACAGCAAGGAATCTATTACTTTTAGCAGCAGACATTTTCCTTGGGTTAAAGGAATTTTCCCTTAGTCAATATTTCACTGTGCAGTTTCTTTTACACAAACGAAATACACCTTGGATCAACAAAAGAATTCTCTCAGTGCGTGCATTTTGCATATAGAACCGAAACGCCATGTGAATCTCCCCAAGGCCGAACCAATGAGAATATAGGCCATAGGGTCACCAGCGAAACACAGAAAAAGCAGCGAAAACACTTTGATGACGCTGACAAAACCTTTGGTAGAAAAATGACCCAGCAAAAGAGTAGAGCTATAACCTATGTTTTGTAAGGTTAGCTAAAGATATTTTGCTGGGTGAACCAAAGATTTGGTTGGCTCAACTAAACGTGTTTTCCTAGGTAATTTTTCTACCAAAGGTTTTGTGTTAGCGCTACCACTGTGTTTTTTTGTGCATTTTTTTCTGTGCAAAAGCCATCTTTCATCTTCGCTTTAGCGTTGACCACAGGAGGTCAGGAGGTTCATTTAATATCGACTCTTGTTTACCCCTTTGACTCTTAGCTACGAATGTTTGTAACATCGGTTTTCGTTCGATCAAAGGCGTCGCGTGAAATTTTGCAACGCTGCATTTCTTTCATTTAAATGCATGGAAAAGATCGAACTATTGGAGGTGCTCAGTGCACTCTCTCGAATCGATACTTTGCACGGATTTTAATGGACAAAATGCAGCGCTGCCAAATCGCACGCAATGCCCGCAGAAGATCCGACAACGTCTATTTCCAACGAGCTATAAATTTACCTAGAGTGGCAGTTTCATAGGTAACCTGCGTAACCACCATGGAGGATTTTTAGGTTAGGTTTAAGCGAGTAATTTGTCCATTTGATTCCGTGTATTTTGATGCGGCATCACCGCACAATGGATCAAAGCATGTTCTGGTCCACTGTGCGGTGATGCCGCATCAAAATACACGGAATCAAATGGACAAATTACTCGCTAAAACCTTAACCTAAAAATCTCCCATGGTGGTTACGCAGGTTACCTATTAAACTGCCACTCTAGATAAATGTATAGCTCGTTGTCTATTTCCCGGTTTCGACAGTTTATTTGCGAGCGCTCTGAGAAGTGTCTTATGTGCCGTTCCCTGCTGCTTCGTCGTAAAACACACTTTAAAATGACTTTGACTCAAAAACGGTGGAAAATTCAACGCCGTTCCACGCAGTGGGTCGAAACGTGACTTTCTTCGGACATGGAAAGTTTTTTTTTTTTTTTTTTTTTTTTTTTTGAGGCGTTTTCTTACAGACATTTTCTCGTAAAAGCCATGTGGTCTGGCAAATTTCATGCTAATTAATTAAAAAGCTAAATCAATAATTTAAAAACTTTGACATAAATGGGGCTCTTGCAAACTTTTGCCGTAGAGGATTGAAGAGAGTTGATTCTTGCATAAAAACGTGTATAAATGACGATATGAGTTCACTAATAAATCACGAAATTCACTCTCAGAATCGGGCTTAATGGCGGAGAGACGCAGGTATCATAGGAGATTCCTACATAAATTGAGACATATTTCTGTGTTTTTGTAGAGAAAGTGACATAATAGGGAATCTCCTATAATATCTGAGTTGAGCCGCCATTACGATCTTGCCATTTATGTAGCTTTGTAGGTTTATTACTAAATTTTAAACTTTCTCAGAGTGATTTTCGTGATTTTGCTGGTTTTTACATGAGAATGGACAATTCATTTGCTCGCAGCAAAAGTTTGCAAGAGCCCCATTATTTGAGCTTATTATTGAATTTTAGACTTTCTTAGCGTGATTTTCGTGATTTTCGCTGGTTTACGCCTACATCAGATTGGACTATTCATTTTGGAGATTCACTATTGGACTTTTTTAGTGTGATTTTTGTGATTTTCGCTGGTTTTTACAATGGATTGGATTATTCATTTGATCCTAGCAAAAGTTTGCAATAGCCCCATTTTGCATATTATTGATTTATTTTTCCATGAAATGACGTCCAAAAATTTTAATAATTCGATCCACCGTGTCGCTACGAGTGAAACCAAGCCTACTTTTGAAGTATACTTTTATTATCAAACCCAATTTCAGTGGAAGGAGGAGAGGGAGGGGGGTTTCCAAGATTTTCGGGACTTGAGGAATGAAGCCTTGAGAAGAGGGAACAATAAAGCAGAGGCATAAATTAATAAATATTCCATTAATATCCCCTTTGCTTTGGTCCTAGGCACTTATTCGCTTCGCGTGCACTGCCTGTGTTTCATAGTTCCGAATAACGTATCAAGCACATTCAGTGTGCGTCTCGGTGAGTATAGACACAGACGCGCGTGACAAAGGACGTTAAGACGCATGCGATGCAAAAGTTGAAAGAATATTTTGAAGCCCCTCCAACCAAACTGTCGAGTCGTGTCGAGCTATATCCACAAAGAGGTCTATATCAATGCAACTGGGTGAGAAGGGGGATTGGGGGGGGGGGGGGGGGGTGTTACAAACTCGGAGAAGTGCCGCTGGAACGGTTATAGTGGTACCCAGAGCGCAGCACTGGAGAGTCCCCTCCCTCCCTTTCCCCCAATGTGTCACCATTTAACTTAGAGAGAGTGGAGGGGTCCCGGGCTCCCCAGAAAATTTTGAAAAACGACATTTTTATGTAGAAGCTCATTTTTGGCCATCTGATGCAGCGTCGAGTGAGGTTGGGTTAGATTTGGTGGGCGGTCGGGGTGAGTTTAGGTAGGATAGGGTGAGGTTAGGGGGCAAAGTGTTTAGGTATAGAAATATAAGAAAAGGAACACTACAGTCTTAACAAAGGAATTGATTGCCGTTGGTTTGTTTAATCAAACTGTTTTCCCATGTCTATCCCTCCACACTGAAACACTTTGAAGGGTAACTTTTACCCTTAGATGGTTCATGTTCATATCCTGTGAAGCGATTTAGATGGTTATTACTACTAGCGCATCGGTTAAATAATACAGAACTTTTCGGTACTATCCAACAGTCTTCATGTGGTTGATTTTTGCAAATTGTTTTACGCATTATAGAACATTTTAAAGGTGAAATTAACCCTTAGATGGCTCATATACTATGTGAAGCAATTTAGATGGTTATTACTCACTGTGCAATGGTTGAGTAATACAGAGCCTTTTGGTATTATTAACAGTCATCACAAATTGCTACGCATTATTATTGGAACTTTTTAAGGCATAAATTTACCCTACCACTTTTTTCACTGCATTCATACCAATGACGGACACAATGAATCGATGTAGAGCCGAGAAATATCGTTGCAGCGACCGATAAATCGAATTTCAGAGTTGTCCTCTCCGTTTATTCTCCTGATATACCTTCACCCAGTCACCCTCTGTCGTAAAATCCTTACATAACCCTAACCCCAACGCATCCGGCTTATTCATTTCTTTGGATTCGTAATTTAAATATATTATTCTCCCAAGGATGACGTATCAATAAATTCACAACTTTTAAAGTTATCGCTTTACACCCCCTCTCCATATCCACCACCCTCCCTCTTCCTCTCACCCCTCCCCCACTCTCACTCTTTTGTCACTTCCTTTTCTTTGCTTCCCTCCCCTAAATCCGCGTCAACCCTTCCCACCCGTCTTCCTCACTTTCGCACCCTCCCTCTTTTACCGATAACGAGTTATATATTTTCATTACATTTTAAAAGAATTTACAACAATTTATTCCGGCTCTCGGGCGTAACACAAACTGATTCAGGAATATCTCTCTCTCTCTCTCTCTCTCTCTCTCTCTCTCTCTCTCTCTCTCTCTCTCTCTTTTTCTCTTTCTCTCTTACTCTATCTTTCTATTTCTATGCGTCTCTCCCCCTGTCACTCTCTCTCTCTCTCTGTCTCTCTCTGTCTCTCTCTCCACTCATTTGATCGCGCGCGTTAGCAAAGGATAAAGGGAGAGACAATCACGTGACTTCGGCCCTAACCTCCATTCTATTCTAACTAATGCGTTCGAATGAGCGGAGAGGGAGAGAGAAAAATTCTTAGACCTGTGAAAGAGTGAATACAGTGTATATGTACGTATATATACACGTATATTAAACATATACATATATACGGTCTCTATAAAATTCCAATCTTCCACGATCCTCCAAGCCGCTGTTACAATATTTTACTACCCCCTGCCCCCTCCTCCCCAACTAACTCCTTAAATCCCTTTCTGCCTCACAGTTGTCTCGAAAATACTTTTTATTCTCATTCGGAGCCTCAGATTTCTAGCGCAAAAAAGTGGGGATTGAAAAAAAAAAAAAAAAAAATAATGATGTTTTTTTCCCCGTTTACGATTTCCTTCTCATAAAATTTACGGCTCAGGAAAGCGCGCAGAATTAATAGCCGATGATTTCCCCCCCCCCCCCCTCTGTTGCCCCCTCCTACCCCCTCCTCCATCCTCCCACAAATACAAGCACAGAGGAGTGAATGCTCGAATATTAAACTTGTTGAAAAGGATTCAGCGCGCCTTCAATATAATGCACGCAACATGCAGTTGTTCCCGGTTAAGCAACATATTCTGAAATGAATAGTTCCCTGCTAGAAAGACGTATGTCCATTTTAACCTGAGCTCTGCTCTGAAAACTTCCTGATATATCGCATATGGATCCTTTTAGAATGAACTTGGGTCTTGTCGTACTCGGTATAAAGCAACTTATTCTGAAATGAATCTTCTTCTGTTAAAATACAGTAGATACTACACTTTAACCTGAGCTCTGAAATGAATTCGCTCTAACAAATTACATGGATCTTGCTAGAATGGAATTTTTAGAAGAAAACTAGTCATACGCACGCAACTCATCGTGCATTGTATTCACTTCGTTTTGTTCTTACAAATTTGAAAAATTCGTCGAAAAATGCTGCTACCATATTTTTGATCGTTTTTCTAACTCAGCCCTAGTGACACCAATTTGTTTTGAACCCTTAAATCACCAAGAGGGAGAAGGCCGAGAAGGGGAAGGGGCACTTTGTTGACCCCAAACAGAATTTATCGTTGACCTACTACTAGATGCGTCGTGTGTATTTGGGCAACATCTGCTTTACAGCATGTCTACACTTGATTACTTTGCGTTGGTGTCAAACTGCACCGGGGGAAAAAAAAAGATTGCCAGAAGTATGACAATATGTGAACCTATGTAAGAGATTGTACAATTACCAGAATTCTAGTGATTGTACCATAGTTCTTAATTTTTTTTTTTTTGGGAACTTTTAGTTCTATGACCATATTCTGGTATTAACACTAGAATTTGCCGGTCAAAGTGCTAGACTTTCTGTCGTCAACGTATCGTTGTGCTTCTGGTATTATGACTGTTGAAGATCAAAGTGGCAGCTGACAAGACGAATAAATCACACGGACTATTATTTCGATACTCTGCAGAACCAGTGAGCTTTTGAGCACGCCTGACCTAAGATAATGAGTCTTTAGCTTCTACTAATTTCATTTGCTTAAATAAACTATTATGACGTAAGTTTAAGTGTTAATATCATTCTAATAACTGAAATGATATAGCCAAATAATATACTATTGTTGCTGAACTACAACAATGACTATCGCTTTTTTTCAGTGTGCTTATGAGCTTAAAAACTTCGAGGGGGAAGAGGGGCTGACGCCTCCCTCTCCAAAACTCATGACCAATCAGCAGCTGACAATCCAATCGTCTTAACTATCTACATACAGGGACTCTGACTTGTGTGAAAGCCTAAAAACAGCGACCAATCAGAACTTGTTGAGCTTTTCTCGGAACTCACTTTAAAGAACTTCAAAATCGAGGCTCCACGCAGGAGAGTGCTGGAGGGGGGTGGGGGGTATTAGGAAAGGATAAATCTAAATAGGTATTGTGCCGCAAATTTAATTTCCTCGGCACAGCGCTCGCTTATTTCATTAGTGGGCAGAGAGCGATAGAGGGACGATATCCCCTTTATTTTTGGTAATCGAGCGCGAAGCTGAGCTGTGTAGTGTCAAGCAAAGGACGGCCGGGTCGCGGACGGTTTGTCGGAGAAAGTAAGTTTCACGCGATCCATTGTCTGTGTGTGAGTGTTTGCGTTTCGTGTTTATTACGTACGAGTTGCGTGTGAATGTGGGAGTGTGTATGTGTGTTTTTGGTAAGTTTCACCTCTTGGTTAATTAACCGAATTAAGGTTTCAGATTCCTGGTCGGAGCGCAGCGCAGCGCGCGTGGGGGGAGGGGGGGGGGCAGTCGCGTCGCGTCGCATCCGTCTGCCCGCGCGCACCGCACCATGGGATATCTGACCTGAAATCATGATCAAAAATATTTATAGGTTATGAAACGCAAATAAAATTGATTGTTTTACTCAGAGACAAATAGAGCCGGAGCACTACGTTAAAATACATAGGGAAGATTTGAGGCACACTGAATTTTCGGGGATTCAACAGAATAAAATTTAAATCAACAGTCAATACCTTGAGATGTCGCATGGTGTTGAACGGTGACATTCGGTAGACACAGGGGGTGGGGGGAAGTGAAGAGGAGGGTGCTCACCATTCAACACCATGCGACGATGACTGTTGTTTTGTTGAATCCGCGAGAATTCAGAGTGCCTCTGCTGCAGCCAGTTAGTGCTCCGTCTCTATTTGTCTCTGGTTTTACTTGATATTGGGTTTTTGTTACTTGTTTATCCCTTAACTTCACCATATTAGTTTTGTTTTGTTTTTTTCGTTAAACCAAATTATTTTGTTTAATCTAGCACATTATGGGGTACTAAAATATAGGGGAAAATAGTGAAAACATCCCCCCCCCCATTATTTTCCATTGATGAGAAGCTGGAAATGAATTATTCCAGATTATTAATGTAACCTAAAATGTTTAAATCAACCTTTGTACGTTTATGTACACTTTGAAAATTCTTCCTGATCTATCCTTCCCAGCGCCTAAGGTGACTCTTCAGCGTTCTTAGAGCCGTCCATCCATTTCGGTAAGATTCTCTGAAGAGTGTCGCTCCATGGTCTGAGATCGAAAAAAATGGGGGAAAAAATCATCAAAAATCATAGTTTTTCGACCTTTGAAATTTACTTTGAATTATCCCAGTAAAATTTCTAGATTTCAATTACTTCTTTCAAAAGCTCTGTGTGATCAAAAGTGGTATTGAAAGTTAAAAAAATGATAAATTTATGAGAAATTTACTTTTGTTTAGATACCTTTCAATTTCGGCAAGATACCTTACAGAACGCCACACCATACTCTGAGATCGAAGATAAGTCGCAACAAATAGACAAAAAAAGTCATCAAAAGTCATAGTTTTCGACCTTTTAAGCTGATTGAAAACCCCCCTGTAATATTTCTCGACTTAAATGACTTGTTCAAAGTGTTTTCTGTGATTAATACTGGTCTTGACGGTTGGCCCTCTAAAAATCAGGCTAGTTTAAAAGAAAGCCCCCCCTACAGGGTCCTACTCCGTTTATACCTATAGGGAAGGTCGTTAACTGTTCGTACTCGGGGAAGTTGGGATTTCCTACACGATGAATTGAAGGCAAGGTTAGTTCAAATGAACGCCGCGCCCCTCTTCCGTTTATATATGGAAGGTCGTTAACTGTTCGTACTTGAAGAATTTGGAATTGCTTATACGGCAAATGGGGCAGTTGCAAGGGTCTGAAATTTGGTGTTTTGTATGAATAAAATTATAGTACTTGATGAGCTGAGAATAATTGTGCCTTTGGTTTTTTCATAAGTGTCCCAGTTTCAGAGATACACTCGTGTAAAATTGTAAGAAATCGTGTGCGTAGTGACGTCACTACGCGGAATTCCCATTTAAAACAATGTATTTTGGGCCAAAATCTCATCTCCGGAAGAATGGGGCATAATTAGAAACCAAAGGCATCTTAGTGCTCTTCTCATCAAGCACTTTCATTTTCTTTATAAAAAACTTATCATTTCAGACCCTTGCAACTGCCCCATTGAAGGCGAGGTTAGTTCAAAAGAACGACACTTTTCCGTTTATAGAGGGAAGGTAGTTAACTGCTCGTACTCGGGGGAGTTGGAATTGCCTAAACGACGAATTGAAGGCGCCGGCGGGACCTTATCTTGTAAGTGTTATCATCGATAATCGCGTTTATCCGGAATGAATAATGAAACAATGAAAAATGGACTTATAGGGAAAAAACAAGTATACTCGGGCTTGGCCCTTAAGGGATTAAAAAATAAAAATTTTGATGCGGAATTTATTTTTTGATTTCGGGTCCTTTTTTTGACTATCTCAGACCAAAGTGCGCCGCCGGGTCGTCCCTGCAACTTTTCATAGGTTCATTTAAACCGCGAGAGGATCCCATGAAGTGGCGACTACGACTACTCAACTCCAGGGTGTAGGGATCGCGCAGCGTTTCTGGGTGTGAGAGGAGGGGGCGCGCATCGCCGAGAGTGTGGGAGACGGGGGACGCATCTCCGAGAGTGGGAGGGAGGAGAGTGACGGCGAAGGGACACGCTCGGCTCGGTTCACTTGCATTGCTCACTCCACACCCAGAGATTGTTCGCTTTGTCTGAAATTGATTAGATTTCGCGTCCCTCCAATCGTCGGACGATTTTGTCGCGTCACCGCCGTCAGTGGCCCTGCGGCCGCCCGCCAGGGCCCCGGCCCCCGTCCCCCCCGTTGATTGCTAAATTTACAAATACGGGACCGGGGGGGGGGGGTTAAACCAACTTGGCGTGACTTGATTATGGTTCCATAAATACCGTCGCTGTAATTCATAGTTGTGGAAGTTTCTCAAGTTTCAAGCTCATTTAATTTACATAGCGTTTGAGATGGGTCCGAGGCAACGGTACACTTTGGTCTTATAGATCGAAAAAAAAGTAATCAAAATCATCGTTTTCGACCTTTTAAGCTTAATTTCAAACTTTGCAGTGACGTTTCTAGTTTCATGTAACTTGTTCTTGTAACTTGTGTTACACTTGCTGTCAAGTATAACGTTGTGGCGTTTGAGATAAGGTTGAGGCAACTTGAACGGTGCGCTTTGGTCTGAAATCGAAAAATTCAGTGGACATAAGTCAGTAAAAATCAGAATTTTTGACCTTTAAAAGCTTAATTTAAAACTTTGCAGTGACGTTTCTAGTTTCATGTAACTTGTGTTACACTTGCTGTCAAGTGTAACGTTGTGGCGTTTGAGATAAGGTTGAGGCAGGTGCGCTTTGGTCTGAGATCGGAAAATTCAGTGGACAAAAGTCAGTAAAAATCAGAATTTTTGACCTTTAAAAGCTTAATTTAAAACTTTGCAGTGACGTTTCTAGTTTCATGTAACTTGTGTTACACTTGCTGTCAAGTGTAACGTTGTGGCGTTTGAGATAAGGTTGAGGCAGGTGCGCTTTGGTCTGAGATCGGAAAATTCAGTGGACAAAAGTCAGTAAAAATCAGAATTGTTGACCTTTAAAAGCTTAATTTAAAACTTTCTAGTGAAGTTTCTAAGTTAATATAACTTGTTAAAAGTATGGCGCTTGAGATGAGCTGGAGGCAACGGTGTACAAGTGGCCAAAACTCAGTGAAAAAAAGGATAATTTTTTACCTTTTAACCTTAATTTAAAACTGTACAGTGCCGCATTTGACAGCTAGTTCGTTTCAGAAGCGTGGGTGGACCCCAACCAATAATCTAGGAATTTTTCTACTTTATTTCTCATTTTGCGTAACAGAAATGAATAGAAATAAATTCGAGCTTTGACTTTTCATTTAAGAACGCTTTAAAATCAAAAAGATGAAGTCACCGGCAAGTTTTCTCTTGATTTAAAGGAATGAAAATTAAATATTCGCCAAAGATTATGCGTGAGAACCGACTTTGACTGTATACACGTCTGTTATGAACTCTCTACCATGTTCTTTGTCCTTAACGCCGCCGCGCCGCGGCAACAGTGTCCACTCTCAAGACTCACGATGTAATTCCAGAGACCAGCAATACGGCACCACGAATATCACCATCTGGCAATTTCGATTGAACATGGAGGAGGGAGGATTGTGGTAGGGGGACGAGGGGAAGTTGCGGTAGCGTAAACCGCTAACTTCACCGAGCGTACAACACAGGGGGGTTTGGGGTCGGAGGGGGAGACGCTCTCCCAAGAAAAAAGGAGTCCAAATTACACCCCAAATTGATTGGAATCGCGCACAAAACGCGATATTTATATCCGTATCGGGGAGAGATCACGGAATTCGTGATCGCGGCAAATGGCGCACTATGGTATGAGATTGTAAAAAAGTGGCCAAAAAATAAGAAAGTATAAATTCCTCATCAATTGATCATTTATATTACATATACTCTCAATACCAATTATCATAACAGGAAACATTTTTAAAAAAGTTATTTAAATCTAGAAATGTCGCTAAAAAGATTCAAATTAAGCTTGTAAGGGCTGCTTTTAAGATATTTGTGAAATATTGATGATAAACTGACTGACAGTTATACGTAACAGACAGTTTAAGAAGCAGTTCTCTTTTACGACCGCTAGTCAACTGTCAGTCATCACTGTACTAGCCGTTTTGCATAATTTCAGCGATTCAGCAGGATTCAGCCAATCAGAGCCGACTATCGAATGACCTTCGGAGCGCGCTCTACCGACCGGAGATGGAAGTGCCGTGGACATAACCTAAAAGTAGCACTCGGCACTTCGGGAGCTCTCGGATGTCATCGGAACACGGCGCTTGCGCCGTGTGCCGAAAAAACAGGCAAAAAATCTACGCTCTATTTTAACTAGCAGTTAAACAATAAAATGACTGTCTTAATTTTGGAATTCTCCCGCTAAACGACAACATCCACCATCTAAACGTTCAACAGACGGTCTTTAAAGCGGCCCTAAGGCCGATAACGATGATTTTTTGTGATTTTTTTTTTTACCGATTTATGCCCACTTTTTTTCGAATTTAGACCATTGTGTGGCGGCGTGGCGCGATCCAATAACGGCTCTTAATTTTCGCGCGCGGTAAATCGATTTGCGAGGGACGAACGGTGCGTGCGGATGTGGTGGAGTGGTGATCGGTATCGGGACGGAGGGGGGGGGGGTTGGAATTTTGGAAGGGGGGACTGCAATAGAAAGAGAGAAGGGGAGTCATTCATCATGAAAAGCTTTTGAATATGAAGAAACCAGACCCCCATCCCCTCCCTTCCCGAACGACCCCAGGACGGAGCTCTTCGGGGCACCGTTGAGGGGGGAGGGGGAGGAGGGAGGGAGCCCTCTGGACCCCCTGACTCCCAACGCGGGGATACGCGATGGCGAGAACTGAATCTTTCGAAGGGACTTTGGCAGGGGGCCATATCAATTATTCATATCCGGGATGCGAATCAGGAGGGCTCGGTTGAAGGGGGGGGGGGCGAAGAAAGACGGGCTGGGGACAGGAGTGGAGAAATGAATTGATTGTTGTCAGATTGAACGAGTAGTTTGCTGAGTCATCATTTGAACACAAATTTGTCACTCGATCAGGTCGCATATTAAACGTCGCCTCTCAGATAAGTTACGTTCTTGTGTAACTGTTGGTCACCGATGTTCATGAGTAGCAGAGTTGGGCAAATGGGAGCGGTAATCGATTACCAAGTAATCGTAATCGTCGTTTTTTCGGAGGATGATTTTATGGTAATCAAGGCTGATTTTTTACAAGCCACCCATCATATTAGTTGCAGAAGTATTAGATCTAATCAAAAATACCCTTGATTTTACTATTTATCCGTGAAAAATGGATTTAATTACCATCCATAGATTTGACGATTACGATTACTCGGTAATCGTGTGAACGATTACGATTCCCATTTGCCCAACACTGATGAGTAGTGAAACGGAAGATCGACGGCTACTTCACAACAGACATCACGTCTCTGTTGATTGAAAGAAATATTTACTCAATCTACCAATCGAACTTTGTTTCACCACGCAAAGAAGTCCATAAACGATAACCATCCACCCTTCGGCAACTCCAAGACTCACCCATGAACCAACGATAAAACACATAGCCGACCATTGACCAAGTATTCCACTCCTGTTCAAAAATCTAGGACTCATTTAAAATCCTAAACTATAGTACAAATCTTAGTGTTAATGAGGTGCCGAATAATCGATACTTTTTCATAAGCTTGGAGTCCAGGGGTGTCAAAAATTGATTTTATCGCGTGAAAAAGTGACATCCAGTTAGTGAGAAGGTATTGCCAAAATTTTATTTCTGTGGCATTTTCCAATCAAAATGTGTGAGTTTACACCTGCTAGAGTAGTCATCCGGACTAGATCTAGACCATTTTCGGAGAGAAAAACGCTTAATAAACCGGTCAAAAGGTTTTAATCAAGACTGGAGAGTTTGCTCCAATAGGATTGCTGACTACCATCCATTGACACAGATTGGTCGAGATAGCAGAATCCGTTTTATACAGATAATTTAAGCAGTGACAGTACAGGTGGGAAGAGGGTTTGGCCGGTTGGGGTAAACCAGTGGCGTCGCGTCGCGTGCAATCTGACAATCTTGCAGTTCGTCTATTTAAACCCGTGCAAAATATCGATTTAAGGGAGTGCACTGTGCATCATCCAATACTTCAACTTTGTCCATGGCTTTAAATGGACTGACTGGAAACGTCGCCAGATTGCCCGCCGCGCCGCGCCACTGACTGGGGTCAACTCTGTTATGTTAGCAGTCTTGGGTATCCGAAGGTTAGCTTTGGTGTCTTTCCTTTTTCAAAAGAGTGGCTCGAGTGGCAACCACCCTAACGTCTGAGTGGAGACTTTTACTTTCATACAACTAGCAAAGTTAGAAATTGAGAAACTGAGAAAGTATTACGATGGCACAGCTGTCTGTCCATATCCCTGCATAACTTTTAAACCAATGGTCTATATACATACACATCCAAATTTTGCAGAGAAGTTGCGTCTAACATTCCTCTGAGGGATTTTCGTTTTGTTTGTTCGCAATTTTAAATTTTAAGCAAGTTATGAAGAATAAAAGGTTTTCTTTAAAATCAATGGCAATATATAAAAGAGTCAAGACATGTGAACAGAAGTGAAGAAGAGGTGGTCTGAGGAGCCTGGAGGCGCGCCTCTTCTTTACATTTTTATCCAACGATCTTTCCGCCAAAGATTACTCATACATGATGTATTCGTGTGTAAGTAATCTTTGTTAGGTCAACCTAACCTCCAATGGAGCTGTTGCAAACTTTTGCTACAGGCTTATTAATAGTTGTTTATGGGGTAATACCTTGTAAAAATAACGATTAGCGCACTAAAAAATCACAAAATCCACTCCTAAACTCACAAAATGCTTTTAAATGCGAGACCGTAATGGCGGCCGAGGCCGCGGTTTTCTTATGACAATTGTATGCTTCTTCTTCTTGTGTGGTGTTGCGAGACTACCTCGTGTAGATGGCGCTGATTGAAGATAGGGAAACCCAATGCAAACTGCGGCCCCGGCCGCCATTACGGTCTCGCGCTTAAAATCATTTTGTGAGTTTACTGCATTGGCGGATCCAGAGGGGGGCACGGCGGCATGCCCCCCCCTTGAGCCCCCCCCCCCCAAAAAAAAACAGTAAGAGGAAGAGGAAGATGGGGGAAAGCAAAAGAAAAAGAGAACCTAAGTGTGATTCGTGTAACTTTCTAATTATTATCTTGTTTGGGAATGGGGAAACAATAGCAGGGGCGGGATCTTCCCCTTTTACGAACAAAAATTGAAATGGGGTAGTATAAAAATGAGGAGTAAACGGTTAAAAGATGCCTCAAAGCGGCTGTAGAGAAGCTTAAATTGTCAACATTTTCTGGGCGGAGGGACCCCCATTGACTGGGGGGTGTCCCCCCATTGACTGGGGGGTGTCCCCCCATTGACTGGGGGGTGTCCCCCATACCCCCCACCACCACTCACGTTACAAAAACGGCCCCCCTTTGAGACTTTCCTGGATCCGCCCCTGGAGTTTAGGAGTGGCTTTCGTGATTTTTTAGTGCGCTAATCGTTACTTTTACTGGGTATTACCCCATTAGCAACTAATAATAAGCCTGTAGCAAAAGTTTGCAACAGCTTTATTCCCGTTGGCTTCACTACCTGTTTTAATTTACAGTGAAGAGCAATGAGTGAATTTTATTCTGTTCTTAACGTATTTTCATTTAGTATAGGCACCCTGTATAGGTCAAATACCTCGGTAATAATGAAAGTTGATTTGAAATCTGACAACAACGGAGTTCGGAACGGAGCTCGTGTCGAGATCTTTTAATTATAACCGATACCGCTTGCCTCACACCGTTTACCATTCGCCATTCTATACGGCGTTGTGTACCCCCTCTGTTTTGAGTCCCTCCGTGGTGCACCCAGGCCCAGGCACCGCGTCGCGCCCGCCGCCGCCAAGGCTAGATGTGGTTGTGCTTCTCGGGTCTCTCTGATAAAGCGGCGCTACGTGATTTTAAACCTTAATCAATTCCACGTCGCCTAACAAGGTGTGCAAAGGTTCAGTCGAGGGAAACCGATCCACTCCCTTCGGGGGGAAAGGCATCAGAAAGTCAGCAACTCAGCAAAAGCAGGAGGAGGCTGGTGCTTGGGGTGCCTGGGCGCGCATTCTTCCTGTTGATTGATGTCTGGCACGTTAGGAGAACGGGTTGTAATCTTGAGGCGGAAACGAACTGAGCTCGACCTGGAACAAAAGCATTTAAAAAGAAGTTGACACTTAACGTTCGCAGG
>VMOF01000013.1:24375717-24392010 GCA_011764245.1 Trialeurodes vaporariorum
TAGGAGAGCGTGCGAGGACGGGAGAGTCAGGAACGTAGAAGCGGACTAACACGAATTCCCACCTTTCCTCTCACGTTCTCGTGTTTGGCATTCGTCAGGTTTTACAGGATCGGAAGGAATAGGAGAGGGTATATAGGGGGGATAGGGGGGGGGGAGGGGCTGGACGTAAGCGAGAATAAAGTATGTGTAAGACCATCACATCTCGACTCAAAACGTCAAAGATTTCGACCGATAAAAAAAAACAAAAAAAACGAAAAAAAAAAAAAACAAAAAAAAAATCTCTGTTCCAAGAAAATAATAGATTCGAGTTTTTTGGCATCAAGAAAATAAAGAGCGATGGAAAAAACAGGCCTTTTTCGCCCCTTTTGTAGTACTCACAGATTTTTTCGAAACATGTCTCAAATATGATACCAATTATAATGCTGTGGTGCAAATCTTAACTGGGAGCTGATCGGGGACTTCATAGTTAAACATATCGATAAAACTGAAAACAAGTGACACGATCGGGTGAGAGATCGATTCAGTGTGGATCTTTTTCGAAAACCATTGTCCAGTCGCTCGGTAAGTAAAGGTTGCTCCGTAGACACCTTTACATAACGAGCGACTGAACAATGGTTTTCAAAAGACTTCCGCCCCACATCGGTCTCCCACCCAATCGTGTCACTTGTATTCAGTTTTATCGATCTGTTTAACTATGAAGTCCCCGATCAGCTCGCTGGAGTTCTCGCACGGTCCCCTAGATATATCCCATTCTCCCCTTCCCTAATTAATCGATTTTCTTGAATATGGGTAGCCATGAATATTTTTGCACGGAGTTTTAGTTTTTGGGGTCAAAATTTGGTTTGGGTCAATTTTAAGGAGGTTTGGGGAGGATTTGTTTTTTAAAAAACCCTTTTTGCCTAATAGTCATGGAAATTGCTCTAAAGACTAAAACGCTTCGAAGACCGTGCGAAAGGTCGAATTCGAGAGTGAAAAATTGTCCACCGAATAGTTTGATATTTTTATGAGTTTCGATTGACAAAATTCAATGCTGCAAGATCATATGCCGGTGCTTCCGTATTAATAATAATAAAATACAAAAAAAATACACTCTTAACGTATTGAATCAATTAAATAGACGATTCGTGCATTTTTCCGCAAAATCTTGAGGCACTGTTGCATCATACCACACTATACTACAAGCTGGTGATTAATAGAAACCAATTAGCTGCTGTTTAGTTGCATATGATTGGGCTCTACAACAAAAATGACCTATTTATTTCTTTAATTATCTGTCACCTGCTCGAACTCTTTTCGTTTCCATGCAAGTTAGTTGAAGGGAACCTAACCTAACCTCTTTAATGATATTTAGAACCTCGAATTAATCAAAATTGTGTTTTGTCTTGTTGCAGGTAAGACGATCTGAAATTTCTTGGAATTCTGAATTGTGGTGAGTTTCTTAGATCATTATCAGTTGCGTCGCCGCTCAGTGGAGCAATTTACAGTGAATTGAATTGAATTGAATTGAATTGAATTGAATTGAATTGAATTGAATTGAATTGAATTTTTATTTAGTATATAAAGCCGTGGCATTGGCTATCATACAAGTCAATTTTACAAAATTTTACAAAATTTTGACAATTTTTTACAATTTTACAGTGAGGGGTTGGACATGGATTATATGACTAAAATTGCAATAATTTAAATGTTTTACTGGTAATAAACAAACTATAAAGGGTGATTCTTGTAGTAAATTTTACAATAAAATCAATGGAACCAATTTCAAACTTCTACGTTGTGTATTAACAAAGATTTACCTATTTAGAGTCGCCAAACTAAATCCGGAATCCTCTATTTACTCGCCCCACTGTGCGCTGTCGCGTGCAATCAATGTTGTGTTTTGTCTACTTAATTGCGTGTAAAATATCGTATGAATGGAGGTGCACATTGCACTCCCTCTAATCGATATTTTGCGTGGGTTTAAATGGACGAAACGCAGCGTTGTCACATTGGATACGGCGACGCCACCATGATAATCATCCACAATTTTTAAAATGTGTGGCCTTAGACGGGATGTATGCGAAGTTGCGAACATTCCAGAATCAAGTGGTGATGTCAATTATACGGCTTTTGTAGTATATTTTTCCCCGTTCGAATCGATTTTCGATATAATCCCGTTCGATTTTCTTCCGGTTCCGACACGGAATCTGACAACGCTGAAATCCACCTTGACGCGTTTGAACGAGCCCCGAATACTTGCAATAATATTTCGCGATCATTCACTGCCCGCACCATACCGCCGCTGTCCGTCCGGTATGTAGCTCCAATACCATATTACGCGGGTAGCAACGCCCGATATATATATAGGGGGAAGGGGAGGGGGGTAGAGGGTTCACCAGCCTAACTTTTTCAATTTCCACCGAGGGACATCTGTGTCGCCCTCCCCTTACCACAGACCCCACTACTCACCCTCCTCCCTTCGCAAGCCATCCCTTCTTTTGACTGCAAAGTGACGCACCATTACCACCGGACTATCGCCAATTTATTCTTCTCCTTCTTCTTTTCTTCTATTTCTTGTTTTTGTTGTTCTTCTCTTTTTTCCTCCTCCTCATCATCTTCTTCTTCTTCATATTTTCTTATCCTCTTCCTTCTCCTCCTCATCCTCCTTCAGGCATCTTCTCCTTCTTCTTCCCCAGTGGCGTCGCGTGCCATCTGGCAACAATGCGCCTCCTCCATTTAAAAGCATTCAATATATCGAATTTACCGTGTGCACTGTGCACCCCCTGAATTCGACCTTTTACATGAGTTTAAATGGATAGAATACAGTGTTGCCAGACTGCACGCGACGCCACTGTTCTTCCCCCTCTTTTTCCTCCTTCTCATCATCGTCTTTTCTTCCCCCCCTCCTCCTCATTTAGGCATCTTCTCTTCCTCGCCTCCCTATCCCCTCCTCCTCCCTTCTCCTCTTCTTCTTCTTCTCTCCTTCTCCTTCTTCAATCTTCTTCTCTTTCTCTTCTCATTACCCTCCTTCTCCTTCTTCTTCCTCCTCCTTCTCATCTTCTTCTCTTCCTCCACCTCCTCCTCCTCAAGTCTTCTAGTCGTTCTCCCCTCCTTTTCCTCTTCCACTTTCTTCTTCTTCTCCTCCACCTCCTGTAGTCTTGTTGTCTTTCTCTCCTCCTTATGCTTCTTACCCTCCTTATTCTTCTTCTTCTTCTTCTTTTTGTCTCATCCTTCTTCATTCTTTTTCTCTTTCTCTCCTCCTTCTCCTTCTTCCTCCTCCTTCTCATCTTCTTCTTCTTTTCTTCTTCTCTTCTTCCACCTCCTCTTCCTCAAGTCTTCTAGTCGTTCTCCCCTCCTTTTCCTCTTCCTCTTTCTTCTTCTTCTCCTCCACCTGTTTCAGTCTTCTTGTCTTTCTCTCCTTCTTATACTTTTTATCCTCCTCATTCATCTTCTTCTTCTTTTTTTCTTCTCATCCTTCTTTATTCTTTTTCTCTTTCTCTCCTCACTACCCTCCTTCTCCCTCTTTCCTCCTCTTCTTCTTTTCACGCGATTTATAACCCTCCATCAATTCCTCCATGGCGCTGAAGCAAAAGTATGCAACAGACCCATTGGGTATAAACTTATATTACCAAAGAAACCTAAGTTCTTTCCTTTTCTTTTTTGTGTCTCCCTTCCCCTCCCCCCTCCGCCCACGCAATGTCCGAAAATTCGTCCCCTCTAGCTTATTGTGCGTCTTTTCCGCAATCAGGATTGCGCGGAGCGAGTTTAATAACTGAACTGCTCGTTCTTGTGTAAGCTGTAAGTACGCTCAAAGCTACGACTCCAAAATTATACACGAGATTTAATTTGAATTTCAAACGACGTCGCTGTAGCACACACTGGGTCGAAACGTAAAGTTTGCCCGGACATGAAAGTTTTGGTTTTTCCGCTCTTCAAAAACGAGTGAATGCGATGAAAGTTTTCGCTCGATTAGTGTATCTTGACTTAATTTCAGATGCTCAATTGACTTGTTAACGCAATAATCATTAATTATGTTGATTTATAAGGTGTAAATCTT
This sequence comes from Trialeurodes vaporariorum, assembly GCA_011764245.1. Classification (NCBI taxonomy): domain Eukaryota; kingdom Metazoa; phylum Arthropoda; class Insecta; order Hemiptera; family Aleyrodidae; genus Trialeurodes; species Trialeurodes vaporariorum. Next base: position 24,379,754 of record VMOF01000013.1, read on the forward strand.
GTTTTTTTGTTTTTGTTTTTGTTTTTTTCATTTGTTGTCCACTTTTTGGCGATGTCCAGTAAATCCCATGCTTCGAACTCTTGTGCGCTAGCCCGATGCAACGACCAGCTTTTAAAACGTGAATAAGGAGAGGATATAAAAAAGGGAGAAAATTATTATTGGCTTTCCCTCCTCTCGCCTTACTTTTACCTTCATGCCTTTTTAATATCACTCGCTAAAAAGAATATATATATTTACTGTGATATACATATATACGCACACACCGAGGAAAAATAAATGCCGGAAAAATAGCGGAACTATTGCTACATTTTCCGCATTGAATGGAGGTTCTGATTGCAACTGGAATTCAAGGCGTTAATTTTGCGGGGGGGGGGAGGGGTCGCCTTGCATTCTCCCAAAGAGATCCTGTTTAAAGAGAGAGAGGGGGAAAAATATCTTCATAAGCTTCTAATTTACTTTTCCAGGATTTTACAATTTCACCATTTTAATATCACATCTCCCTCTAATACCGCAACTCTTTTTACATTCCTGGTATACTTTGAACCTATACAGAGTGTCCCAAAATTCACTGTAGAGATTTTTACCGTGAATTTTCGGGGTCCAAAAAATACTTTGTTTTACTATAAACTTGTGTCCGAAAATGCCCCTCCGGGCTGTAGCCCCCATAAGTTTTTTTTTTTTGTGGAAAAACGGATTTTCTTCGATTCTAGTTATGGATCCCAGTAAAAACGGATTAAAATTTATCATCAAGGGTAATTTTATGCGTTCTTTTTATGCTGCTGCAGTCAAAATTCTTGAAAAAGACCAAGAGAGGGAAATTTGAGGGGGGTTCAAGTTTTAAACTGAAACATGTTTAATACCTCGTGAGAAATTGAGACAAGTAACTACAAGACTCAATGAAACATATCAAATCAAACATTTTTGATGTCTTGTGTTTTCTTTTTTTTTTTTGTAAAACGCACGAAAAACGAGTAAAATCGATTTTTTGCCGGGAACTCACATCAGCCCGATTGTGCTGCCTCATGATGCGCTGCTTTGTGGCAGTGTTGTCAGATTGGGGTGAAAAAGCCGTACGCTTTACATTGATTTAAATGGGGACGACACGGCTTTTTACCCTCGATCTGGCAGCACTGCTTTGTGGTGCCACTAGACGATCGACTCGGCGTCGAGTTTCCGTTTGGCGTGATTTTCATAGTATTCCTAAATCCAACGATTAATCCACCGGTGGCTTAAAAGATCACAGATTTTTTTAATTTTCATCCAACGTGTACTGCTTAGCTGAACTGTTTATAGTCGAGTCATTTTAGCTCTGAACCGAGAACAAATTGGAACAAAAGGTTTCTATACATCAAAAAATGCAGAAAAATCAGGCAAATATCGTCCTTGTCATTGATCCCGAAAACCCCCAAAGTGTCCCGGAAATACTAGGAATTTTCCCGAAATCTCGACGAAGCGCCTAAACCAATGGTTTTTGGGCCAAAATGTACTTGACCTAATTTGTAGAGAGTTAAATTTTACGTTAGGAACGTTCTTTGTATTTTGAAAAATTTCATCTTGATCCTCAGAAAAACGCCTCAATTAAAAAAATCGATTTCCGGTTTGACTAATATTTTTAGCCGGTGACAGATTCATCGTGAAATCTAATAATTCCATCAAAAACACGCCAAACGGCAACTCTGCGAAACAATTTAATGTACAGGAACTCAAGCCTGATCTCATCAATGTGATACAAATTTTCATCATCCATTTTACTGGATTTTTCCGTACAGTTTAGGAGGGAACACTTCTACATATATTTAGATCACATGGAATTTCTCGGGCTCTTTTACTGAAAGGAGTTCTATACAGGCGCATAGACACGCCATAGTGTTTCGTGGGTCCGTGTCAGGTGTTTTGTACAGTGGCTTTTACGCGTGCTTGCGTGTGTTTCGGTGAGAAACTGTGCATGTGTGTGTGCGCGCTTTGTCGAGGAGAGTGTATCGTGGTGGAATCGTGGTTGCGGCCTGGATGGATCAAAAGCCAGCGGAAGGAAGTGCATTAGAGCTCGTTCCGCATTTGTTTCGTCTGTTTTCATTCCTTTTCTTGTTTTCACCTATCTATCTCCCTCTCTCCCTCTCTCTCTCTTTCTCTCTCTCTCTCTCTCTCTCTCTCTCTCTCTCTCTCTCTCTCTCTCTCTCTCTCTCTCTCGCAACGCCAAGTGGATCCGAACAGGAACGCGATTGCCAAGTTTACATCGCCACGGGACGTAAAGAGAAGGAGTCAAGAAGACGAAGATAGCAAAAGCTTTTCCTAGTCTGAGCTTTTATGACGCAAACGAAGGGAATTCAGAAGTTCCTCATGTCACCGTCCTTATTTTCACTATTACCAACCCCCCTCCCCCCGCCCCCCATGGAAGTCAACACAATCATACAAAGAGAGACGTTTTACTACATACATTGATCACCCGTTTCAAAATTTACTCGCACACAAACTTCCAGATAATCGCTAGATACTTTAGCGCACAGGTACAAGCAGAGCCATAAGTCCTGCGTCGAAGGACGATTCGACGCAACCCGCACTACACATAAAATTAACGCTCTCTTATCTTTCTTTTCTTTTATTCTCTCAAGACCGAGAGAGGTTCAGGCTACGTGTAGCGCGGGTTGCGTCGAATCGACGACGCTTGGCTCTGCCAATGGCTCTGCTTGTACTTACAAACTGATGGAAAGCGATAGATCGATTGTTCGAGATAGCCGCCGCCGTTGCACTGGTTACGTGTGAAAAGAACTCGCAAACAATATTTTCGGTTCATTTACTAAACTCGCCCCCCCCCAAAATGTTCTCATGACCCCCCTCCCCCCTTCCAATCCCTTGACCGTTCGTTCACAAGCTAGCTCCGCCGCCGGTCCATGATTTGTGTTACTCTCCTCACGTTCCTTCTCAATCCCTCCTCTCTCCCTCTCCCTCTCTCTCTCCCTCTCTCTCCCTCTCCCTCTCCCTCTCCTCTCTCATTTCGCCGCTCAATGGTTTCTCAATTCTATCGTTTTCGAAGCTTGCGATCTGGCAGCGGTGGTTTTTGTCTATTAAAGTACATGAAATAGGTCGAACTCGGGAGTCATTCACTGCACAACCAACTGGTTCGATCTTTACTATGGATTTTAAGGGACGAAATGGAACGTTTTCTGAACACACGTTGAGCGATTGTACACAATATGAAATACTTGCTTCGCTAGCAATTTTAATTTGAACTTTAATTTGAGTTCTAACTTACTGCAGGGTTGTGTATATTGGTATTTCAATGTAATCTAATTTATAATAATGCTTAAAGTAGTTTTAACATTGCCAAGATGAATGGAGCATTTCTCTTGTACTCGCGTGCGGTGAAATATATCAATTCCATCATTACCAGTGGCGGCTCGTGCGATTTGGCAACAGTGTTTTTATACCATTTAAATACATGGAAAACAATCGAAACTCGAGGAGGCTGCCAGCTTCCGCTTGAATCGATTTTTTACCTAAGTTTAAGTGGGAAAAATGCAGGGTTGCCAAATCTCACGGGCCGCTACTGATCATTACCTGCCTCAGCAAAAGTACGCAACGAACTCATTGAATGCCCATGAAAAATCGATACTTCCACATTGGTTTAAACGAGAGGTAGCGGCAGCGCATTCAGTAATATGGCAACGTTGCATTTTACCTACTTTCACCCTTTGAAAAATATCGAATCTAGGGTGTGCACTCCCAATAGTTCGACCCTTTTCACAGGTTTAAATGGACGAAGTATGATGATGCCACGCTCTGATGCATGGGAGGGATACGACATTTCTTTTATTTCAACCCAAGTAATATACCATAAATCAACGGTTTATTTTACGGTAGCAAAAGTGCGGAAAGGGGATCCATATTGAACGCCCAAAGAAAAATCGATACTTCTACATTGGTTTAAACGGGAGGCAGTGGCGGTGCGTGTGACTAGGCAACGCTGCATTTTGCTCATTAAAAACCAATGTAAAATATCGAATCTAGGGCATGTATGTGTACTCCCAATAGTTCGACCTTTCTCACGGGTTTATATGGATGAAATATAATGATATCTGATGCACGGGAAGGAAACGACGGTGAATCCAGAAAATCCCGAAGACGATCCTAATGTTCGTCGCGTCGCTTGTTCTTAATCTCATCCTCTCCTCGCTGCTTCTAGGAACGAAGAGATTCACTCTCAACGTACCGGAACGAAAATTTATAAATTGCGACAATTTGAGAGTGGAGTTGTTTTTTCTCCTTTTTTTCGGTCCCTCCCTCCCCTCCCCCGCCCTGCCCCATCCCATCCTTTTTTCCGCTTCCTGCCAAGTACTATTTTACGGGTATCGCATTATCTACATCCTTAATTCTTTTTGTCAAGCAACGAGAGTCCATGAGACCATCCGAACTGCAGCCTCGCCCGCCCTCCTACTTTGATTCCGAACGCTAAATGTTCTGTTTTGAGTTTAATTTATAAGGTCAACCTAGAGAGAGAGAGAGGGAGAGAGAGAGAGAGAGAGAGAGAGAGAGAGAGTACAATCGATTGAATTGATTACTCGCGTAGAAACATGTTCATCGGATGAATGACTTCATAGCGGGCAGTTAGAAATGAGATATTAATTGTAAATGTATATAAGTACAGTAGGCAAGTGAAGTAATGCCATTTGACGCCTTATATTCACTTAGGTAGGCCATCTGCAACACTCGAATTCATTGCGATTAAGTATTGCAGGTTGCCTACCCAGCAGCGGCTCGTGCAATGTGGCAACAATGGATTTCCTCCATTTAAAACTGTGTAAAATAATCGATAGCGTGAGGCGTAGCGCCTCACCTAGTATCGATCTTTTTGCATACATTTAAATGGCAAAAGTGCACGGTTGCCAGATTGCACGAGCCGCCACTGTGCCTACCTGAAATTCAACCCTCATTAGAGGCAGCCATGATAGATATCTCTTATGGACATTTCCACACAGGCTCGGTTTGTTTGTTCACCTCATTTTGTTCAACCTTCAAAGTTTAAAAGAAAAAAGTTGTGACAAATCCATTTGAAATTGGTTTCAAACAAAAAGTGCAAGTGTTTCATAGTAGCTATCTAGGCACAAAAACTGCGTCCATTCAAACGCAGGAAAAAGATCGAACTATTGGGCGTTCGGTGCAAACCGTCGCATTCGACTTTTTACTTGAGTTTAAATGGACAAATTACAACGTTGTCAAAGTACACGCTACGCCACTGGTTGGGTGGTGCTTCATCATGCTCCCTATGTTAATTCTTGTTGAGTTCCGAAAGAAAAAGTCAGCCACCGCGCGCAAGGCTAGTGCGTGGTCTCTATTATATATATATTGTCTCTGCTCTGAGTCTACTTTGAGGTTATTGTGTTAGCTTAATTAAAATTGACCGGAGCACAAGGAAGCCAGCGAGCGAACTGGTGGGGCGCGAGCGCGGTGGATGGCGGTGGTGGTGATGCGAGGGGGAGGGGAAGGGGGTTGGTTGAAGGGGGGGGAGAGACCCAGGTGAGATTCGTTGTCGAGCAGACGTCGTGACGCGAAAGGGTGGTTGTCGTGGGGGAGGAAGGGTGTGGGCAGAGGGGGGAGGGGGGATAATAGAGTTAGCGTCCAACAAAAACATTCTACTCGGGACAGACGGACGAGACTGTAGACAGCAGGGAATGAATGGAAGGGGGGGAGGCATGTCGGGAGGGGAGGGGTGGAGAAGCTACGCGAGAGACGGAAAGACAGCGAAGAGGGGGTTGTGGACCCTTTTATAGGGGAGGGGCGAAGGGGGAGTCAACCGCAAAGTTACGCACAGACAACCACTCACCCCCTATCCTCCGCGAGCTCGTCGAAACAACCCTTCATTCGCTCACCTCCAACACTCGGATTAGCCCCCCTGTCGCCCCTCCCCAACGCCCCCCTCTCTACAACTCTCCGTCCTAAAACGCGCGCCCTTCCCGTCGCAACAAAGTCCTCCTCCCCCTTTTGCTGTCGCGTCGCGTCGAGTCGCCCGACCACCCCCCCCTCCCGGAACTCCGATTAACAGGACGACAGACTTCACTTCCTTTCCCGTGTCTTTGTCTCTCTTTCTGTTTGTGGCCGCCGTATCACAAGCGCCGTCACACGAAGGCACGCAGCCCCCGCGGTTCGGTGAAAATGAGACGTGGGAATTTTCATAGTATCGATTTTTTGTTTTTGTTTTTTGTTTTATTATATTATTATTATTATTATTATTATTATTATTATTATTATTATTATTATTATTATTATTATTATTATTATTATTATTATTATTATTATTATTTTTTTTTTTAAATAAATAAAAATTGATAGAATATTGTGCTACGTTCAAAAGAAAGTATCATTAAAATAAGAGGGGGACGAACGACTAACAAAGCTATCACTGTGGAGCGGTGACATCGGTGACATTGGCCATAGATTTGATGTCATTTTGACGTCATGCTTTATTGACCCTCTTTTTTATTATACCTTACAAAATCAGCTTCTAAATTAAAATTGACCAATATTGAAAAAAAAAACAACAACAACAAAAAACGAAAATAATGTCACATTATGAAAAATTTGAATAAGGTTAACTCAAATAGTGAGGAGAAAGCCCCCTCAATTTTCCCCCCTTCAAATTTTCGTTTGCTATTTTGAAGCCTCGTTCTCCAGATTTCTGACGGACTGAGTGAAAAGTTGGCCATTCTAGACGTCTCCAAAAATGTGTGGTTCACTCTATCCCTATTTCAAATTGCTCCTCCAGCTACAATGAAGCTCTTGCAAACTTTTGCTGTGAGCAAATGAAGAGTCCTATCTGATGCATAAACCCAGTGGCGTCGCGTGCCATCTTGCAACAATGCAACTGCTCCATTTAAACTCATTAAATATATCGAATTTTCCTTGTGCACTGTGCACCCGCTGAATTCGATCTTTTTCATGAGTTTAAATGGATAGAATACATTGTTGCCAAATTGCACGTGACGCCACTGCATAAACCAGCAAAAATCACGAAAATCACACCAAACAATTCAAAAATTCAGTAAGAAACTCACAAAACTGCGCCAATGGCAAGATTGTAATGACGGTTCAACTCAGGTGAACCGTCAACTTGCGTTGAACTTCAACGCAGGCATTATGGGAGATTCCTATCTAAATTGTCACTTTCTCTTCGGAAACTCAGAGATGTGTTTCTTATTAGGTAATAATCTCCCATGAAAAATACGTCTCTCCGCCACTAAGCCCGTTTCTGAGAGTGAATTTTGTGATTTTATTCGTGTACTCATCGTCATTTTCACAGGTTTTTATGCATGAATCAATTCTTCAATCCCATGTAGCAAAAGTTTGCAAGAGCCCTGGAGAATATTTTTATATGATTCTAATCGAGGTGAAACGAATATGATGCCAATCACAGCAAATAATGAGAATACTGAGTGGCGTCGCGTGCCATCTGGCAACAATGCAACTGCTCCATTTACATTAAATATGTCGAATTTTCCTTGTGCACTGTGCACCCCCTGAATTCGATATTTTATATGAGTTTTTTTTGGAGAGAACATATTGTTGCCAAATTGCACGCGACACCACTGAGAATACTTACAAAGAACAGATGAATACTATATTGAGATTGGCCATCAAAGATAATTAGGCGTATTACTGTTTGAGACAACAAAAATATAACATAAATAACAGGAATAACAGTGGAGAAAAACAGGAGAGTATAATTCGCACACAGCTCTCAACAGGATAGATACTTTATTCATGTGTAATCTTTTCTTTTAAGTTGTTTCTTAGGATACGGCGTCACCAAGCCCCATTGTTCTTGAAAGTTAATAAATGAAAAATTTAACAGAAATTCACATTCTGATGTTTGGCCACTTATTGACGGGCTCAGTTCAACGTTCATTGGTGTATGCTTTATCCGTATTCAGCTTCGATTGAACCCCCTAGCCATGGTTTATCTTTGCTTTCGCGTGTTGTCAGCTACAGTAAGTCTCTCCGAACGTTGAATATAAATGCATACTTACATGAATAAAAAAAAAAAAATGGAAGACAACGACACAGCCAAATGAATGTTCAAGCAAATACTCACAGTCACGTGCTTTATGGATAAACGAATGAAATCGTTGGCCGTTGAACGTGACAGGGATTATTTTATGTCATGTTCGGACTTCTAAGCTCGTGCTCGACGGGATAAAAGGGACAACATCTTCGGATTTCATCTTTCACGACTTGATAACGAGCCAGATCCCGAAATAGGGTCGGCGGTGAAGGGGGGTTGGGGCGGGGTTGGGTCCGCACAAACGAAAACTCAACAAATAACGGCCCCCCCGGAGCAGTTAAAAGACGAGGGCGAAACTGGGGAATGGGGGGCACGGGGGTGACTGCATATTAAAGGGTCAAATGGGGAGAGGAGAAAAGAAACATATGCTGGAACAGGCTCCTTGCGCGCATAAGCACACTCAAACGATGAAATATTACATTTCTCTCCCCCCTCTCACCCCCCCCTCTCTCTCTCTCTCTCTCTCTCTCTCTCTCTCTCCTTCTCTCTCTCTCATTCTCTCTTTTTCTCTCTCTCTCTCTCTCTCTCTCTCTTTCTCGCTCTCCTCCCTCTATCTCTCTCCATCACTTTTTTCCCTATTTCTTACTTCAGCCCCCCCCCCCTTCTTGCTCTTTATAATACATAGGTACTCCAACTTTAAGATCCTCCAAACTTTTTTTTTTTTTTTTTTTTTTTTGGCGATGGCTCTTTTCCCAAACCATAACGATCTTCCTCACCAGAGGTGTATCCAGGAAACGTGTCTGTCTCTCTCTGACTCCTATTAGAGCGCATGTTCTTTGAAAAAGGACGGAGATAGAAACTGAAGTAACGCGATAGCCCCTTTCTCCATCGTTGTCTAACACATCTGTTTAAAGAGGCGAAGAGAGAGGGAGATAGAGCACGGAAAAAAAAGATTAGTGAAAATAACCATACGGATACCTGATTTTGGCACCTGCTAGATGTTCTGGTAAACTTGACCAGAAGTATGGTACATTTACCGATACTTTGAGTAAATTCGACATACAATTAGGGAACATCACCTAGTATACCTAGTCAAAACATAGTATACTTCTGGTTAACGCTACCATAACATCTAGCAGGTGCCAAAATCAGGTATCTGTATAGTTATTTTCACCGTAGTTGTTTTCCGCGAGAAAGGGGGAGAGGGAGAGAGACAGAAGAGAGAGAGAGAGAGAGAGAGAGAGAGAGAGAGAGAGAGAGAGAGAGAGAGAGAGAGAGAGAGAGAGAGAGAGAGATAGACAGAGAGAAGTGCATAATATGCGCCGCCAATCGTTGCATTTTGTCCACTCAAATTTTATACTCTGAAGTTGTAACGTGACCTTGGGGCGGCGCATTTACTTCATCGATAAACCAATCGTTAAGATTGTCAATCAGTGATGCTATCGGTTGAAAATGGTAAAACTTGCCTGTTGCTGTGGTAACCATCGTTAAAATGTCCGTATTTTAAAGTCACTCAATGAATAGCCTTAAAAATAACGGACACTTTAACGATGGTTACCATAGCAACGCAGGCAAGTTTTATAATTTTCGACCTATAGCATCTCTCATAGACAGTCTTAACGATCGGATTTATCGATGAAGGAAATAGTCGGCCGCTTGGTGAAATCCATTATCATGTATAATGTGTTAATTATTGATATCGTATTGATAACATACGTTTTACAACGAGCATAATTCAATCAATAATGCGATTTTATCTATAACTGAAAATAAATGCAAACGGATATACAACACCTCGGCACTAAAATTGTGAGAATCTTAGCTGCACATATGTATGAAGTATATGTATACTGTATAGTGTATAGTCACTAAATGATATTAGATTGACAATTCGTGAAACGTTGGAATGGAGTCAGTGGCGTCGCGTGCCATCTGGCAACAATGCAACTGCTCCATTTAAACTCATTAAATATATCGAATTTTCCTTGTGCACTGTGCACCCCCAGAATTCGATCTTTTACATGAGTTTAAATGGATATAATACATTGTTGCCAAATTTCACGCGACGCCACTGAATGGAGTCGGCCGGTTTCGATGGATGACACCCCTCAAATCTACCTCGTGAATGTGAAGTAAAACTTACTATAGATAGAGGTCGTATCAGAAGTTTCGCCGCTCCTAGAGTGACAATCTTCAGCGAATTTTCAACTTTCATTCCTTAAAATCACAGCAAAACTTTCCAGCTACTCTGACTTGTGATTTTAAAACTTACCTCAATAAATATAGCAACGCTCAAATTAATTTCCATTAATTTTCAATGTTTGATATGAGAAATAATGTTGGTGATTTCCAAAAATTATCGGTCAAGGTGCTCGTATAAATATTCTGAAAATACATCTATGCCTGTGCAATCGACCAAAACAGCGATCGATCAAAACGAATTTTTGAAGTTTCAATTGATTGAAAATTCAAAGAATTGAAACTTTAATTGATCGAATCTATAAGTTAACTTTCTTTAGTTCCGATTTCATGATCAAGAATACAATCCAAAAATCGTCATTTTTCGATAGTTTCGATCAACCGAACTCTTGACATGTTCGAATTCGTTAGTTAAAATTTCCTTTGAAAGTAGATATTTAAGTCAAAATTTCTTTTGTCAGCATTCAACATTTCCTTTATGTTGGTATTTTAGTTTAAATTTCCTTTGTCGGTTTTTTTGTTTCAATTTTTTTTTTTTTTTTTTTTTTTTTTTTTTTTTTTTTTTTTTTTTTTTTTTTTTTTTTTTTAATAAGTTTTAGTTGTTTAGTTTCTTATTACGATCAAACGTTCAGGCCTATCTCGAGGTGCGTTTGAGAGAGTTTTAGATCTGCCAACACTGGCAACTTATAGCCCCGTAGTTAACGTGGGGGGAGGGTGGTGGATTCGGGGGGCCGCGGTACGCGTGCGAAAAAAAAAGTTGCGTTTTTCTTCTTTTTTTTTTCCTTTATCATTATTATTTTTTATATAGTCGGCGCCGTGCGTGGGCTACATACAAATGGGCGCGTTTTAACACATCCGGAGAAATAAAATGCCGGCAAATTACGAGCCAAGGACCCCGTAAATACGGTTAACTTGCACTTAGGACAGACATCATAACACTTTATAAGTATAATTTCCATGAAGGAGAGCTCCCGCTGCTATGCTGGTTGCGTATTGCGCCTGCATGCCGCCGCCACGAGTTTTTCCACGTAAATCGCTTCCCCTCTCTCCCTCGCTCCCTCGTCGTGGTTCCTTCGGAGTTCGAGACTAACTTTTCCACCCTTCCTTCCTTTTCTCACCCTCTCACTCCCCTTTTCCTTCACCTTCTACCCACCCTCGCCCATTTATTCGCTACCCTTTTTTAATTCATTTTTCTCCTTGCAAGAAAGGAGGCGTCCACTACCTCCTCAACCCCCCCTCCCCCTCCCCACCTCTCTCTTCTTTACACCTTTACGAGACTCTGTTCCATCCGCATTCAATTTGAGTTTTCTCTCTCTTTACAGCCGTCTCAGGTCATCCCTTTAAACAAGGGAAGCTTTTTTTGTTCTTCTTTTTTTTTCAGGACTTTGTCATTCCGTGTTCCTTCTTGTTTGTTTTATTAAAAATCAGTGAGTAATTGAATTGGGCTGTTGTACTATGACCTTCAAAAGAAATTACTCTCATCGACACGATCCTTGATTATTTTATCCATTATTTTTCAAAAGAGTTTTAGATTTTTAAAGGCATATTTTCAAGTGGCAATGCTGCTATACCCTGGAATACCTGAAAACTTCAACATTTTTAAAACTGATTGAGGAATTGAAGAATGAAAATTGCTACCAGGATGGTTTCTTTTGAAAGTCCTTAGTACACTTTTGTTACAGGCGATTTAAGGGTCGATTCTGAAATGCATTTGATAAGCTGAGATGAAATGTGCTTTTGGGTTTTCCCTAAGTGTTCCGGTTTCGATGGTACCCCAGCCAGAGTGGCGTCGCGTGCCATCTGGCAACAATGCAACTGCTCCATTTAAACTCATTAAATATATCGAATTTTCCTTGTGCACTGTGCACCCCCTGAATTCGATATTTTACATGAGTTTAAATGGATAGAATACATTGTTGCTAAATTGCACGCGACGCCACTGACCCTTACGTAAAAATGGAAGAAAAGTGTGTGTTGTGTCGTCACAACTCATAATGCGGAATTTCTGTCTACAACAATGTATTCTTGGCCCTTATTGCGTCTCCGGAATAAAATTATGGATCCT
>VMOF01000013.1:24392510-24418190 GCA_011764245.1 Trialeurodes vaporariorum
TTTTTTTTCTCTCTTCTGAACCCAGACTCGAACCCGGACCGAGAGTGTCTTCACTTCTGGACCCTGAACCGGACCCGGACCCTTTGGATGCGTTCATTCAGAACCCGCCAAAACCGGTCCTCAGCGGGTCCAGTGTGCATATGAAAAAAGGATAAATTAGAGGTAAAAAGAAGGATAAAGAGAGAAAAAAAGAGGAAAAAAGAAAGCAAGTAATAAGAGAGGAAAAGAAATGAAAAGGAAAGAAAATAAAAAAGGAAGAAAAGGAAACAAAAACCCATTGCTATTTTATCATTTTATTAGCTATGTCTTTAGCTATTTACCTGTATGAAGAAGGTAACCAACTGCTATGAGTTTCTTGTATTAGTTCACTTTTGCGCAAACAGAAAAATGTGTCCCTTTCTGCATAAAAAAGTTCAACTATGAAGCCCAAATTTATCGACTAATAACTTGGACCCTCCGAGAACCGGTCCAGAACCGGTTTCGGACCCTGGACCGGGTCCAAAGAATTTTAGTGGACCCGGACCTGGACTCGGACCCTGACGACTCACTTCTTTTTGGACCGGACCCGAACCCGGACCCTGAGGATTCATTTTCTCTTGGACCCGGACCCGGACCCGGACCCGTTGTTTAAATGCTCGGGTCCGAAGCCCTGCTTCTGATTTTACTCATTTCAAGCTGTAAAATTACTATTTGAGCTCATTTTCCAGTGATGCTGTCATTCATAATGTTGATAATCTTATGATTTTGTTTGTTGATTTATGTCCGGAAATTTCTTACTTCGACCCATGGTGAGGGTTTGAAGGTTACAGTGGACCAATTACTTTTTGATCACCCTATATCCCTGGAAACCTGGCAAGTTTTTCCCGAGTTCGAATTCATCAGTGGATTTTTTATGTTTACGCTTCCCGCGCCATTCATGAAAACGCAAAAGATGCTGATGTAAGATCTGGAGTCTGAAAAGAGAGAAGGAGGAGAGAGAGAGAGAGAGAGAGAGAGAGAGAGAGAGAGAGAGAAATAGGGAAAAATAACCGAGAAAAACAGTGAAGATATTTCACGGGTGAGAGACAAAGATCCCCATGTACCCTTTCTCCTTCTTTTTTCTCACGCGTCTCCGTAAAGGTTGGTCTTCAGACGAATCAGAACCTAAATAACGGCTGCCAAGGAAACTCTTTTTAAATAAAAACTACGCTGCCAATGTTGCCAGATTTCAGTTTCGAGCTTTCCTGCGTGATGTACAAAGGCTGTTCCAAAAGTACCCGGACTGATGCTGTAACTTTGAAAGTATGCTAGGCACATACCTGATCTTGATTTTATGTTAAAGATAATTAAATTTTCTATCGATTGAAACCAATATCGCAGCTCATTTGGCTGAGAATTAAAAAAATTACTGCAGTTTGAAGAAGAAGAAAAAGTTGACTCCCTACGTGTTTTTTTTTTTTTTCTCAAAAATTTGTTCTTGCCGAAATTAGTATCTGTATCTGAGACCAGAAAACCAGAAAAATTGGCCTGCAAGGTCATGCTCATTTTTTTTTTTTGACAGTCGAGGTGTTGTTTACCAACATTTTGTGACCAAAAATACCACAGTGAATCGTGATTACTATTGTAAAGTTCTGAAAGAATTCCGAATGCATATATCTCGCAAAAGGCCTGCGGGCCGATCATTTACTTTATCGTTAAACCGATCGTTAAAACTGTCTACGGGTAATGCTATTGGTCGAAAATTGTAAAACTTGGCTGTTGCTGTGGTAACCATCGTTAAGAGTCTCCTTTTATAAAGGCTATTCATGAGTAACCTTTAAAAAACGGACACTATAACGATGGTTACCATAGCAACGGCTAAGTTTTACAATATTCGACCAATAGAATCACTCATACACAGTCTTAACGATCGCTTTAACGATGAAGTAAATGATCGGCTCACTGATTTGAAAGCCATCAGGCTATTATTCCAGGCCAATGCGAGACCCCATATGCTTCTAACTACACCAAGACATTCATGACCAAAAACGGCATGGAAACTATTCATCACCCACCGTTCAGCCCTGATTTAGCACCATGTGATTTTTGGATGTTTCCTTTGCTGAAAAAAGGATTACACGGTCGAAAATTCGAGTCAAGATCAGAAATCATGGTTCAACAATTTCTCAATACCATTTTTGCAGAGGAGTTTAGAAACACATTCTTGCAGAAATGACCAGAACGCATGAGGAAATGTATTAAACTCAATAATGGAGATTATTTTGAAAAGGGAAAGGTGTATCTCGAGGAGTCGGTCGAAAGCGAATTAGAAAATTAAACATCGCATTCTTGGTAAGAAAAAAATACCGAAAAAACCGTAGGGGGTCAACCTTTTTTTTTCTTCTTCAAAGTACTGTAACTTTTTTAATTTTCAGCTACATGAGCTGATCTTGGTCTTAATCAATAGAAAATTTAATTATCTTCAACGTATAATCAAGATCAGGCCTGGGCCTAGCTTAGTTTAAAAGTTACAGTATCAGCCCGGGTACTTTTTGAACAGCCTTTGTGTAACGGAGAGAGCTGTAAAAAACTTTACCCTAAAAAAAAAAAAAAAAGATTACCAGAGGAATGACGATATGTGAACCAATGTAAAGGACAGTACAATTACCGGAATTCTAGTGTTTGTAACAACGTTCTTGAAAATGTTGAGGAAATTCTAGTTCTATTACTATATTCTGGTATTAACACCAGAATTTGCTGGTCAAATTTTTTAGATTTTCTGAGGTTTACATTCACGCATCGTTGTGCTTCTAGCACTGGCGCAACCAGGATCTCCTCCATCTCTCTCATTTCCCATTTGAATGGATAAGAAGGAAAAGGACAGAAAGAGGCGGTTTCATACCCTTGTCCATCGTCTATCCTTGTCCAACATACGTTTCTTAAAGGAGAAAAGAGAGAGATGAAGAAACTCTCGTTGCGCTACTGGTTTTTAGTAATATTTCTAGAATTCAGGAATTATTTTTTTCAGTGTACAATCAGTGGCGTGCAGTACCATCAAGCAAAACAGGTACTGCCTTCCATAAGATTTTCTAATATTAGTATTATTCAAAATTACTCAATGAACATACTAATTTTCACTCATTCGACGTAATTCTGCCCTTAGGAACGAGGGCACTTACATTTTTTCAAGAGGCGTCTCTGAAAACTTCTCGCAGCACGACTCGTCTGTATTAATTTTCTATCCGCATCGCACGCTCTTGTCTACCACACTAATAACTCGACTGTGTAATCTTTTGCTCAATCGATGGATTGATCGATGGTTCTAGAAATCCTCTCGATTATTATTAATCTCTCATGGGCCAAGCCCGAGTTTACTCGTCTTTCTCCTCTTGTCAATTTTACATTGCTCCAGTATCATGATTCAGAATAAACACGATTCTGGATGTAGACACTTACAAGATAAGATTTCGTTTGGGCGCCTTCAATTCATCGTATAAGCAATTCCAACTCCCCCGAGTACGAACAGTTAACTACCCTCCGTATGTTAACGGAAGAGCGGCGTTCTTTTGATCAAACCTGGTCTGTAAAGGGTTAAATTGGCAATCCTAACGGAATTGGTGTCCAAAATGTAATTGAAAAGTTCAGTTAATTGTTCCTGATTCCCCAAGCTCAACGAACGAGACTCTGATTTTAATTCTGAGTGCAAGAGAGTGCTAAGGCCCGGAATTTTTTCCTATAGCATTTGTCAATACATTTGGCAACGTGGAACGAGCACACGCTCGTTGTTAGCGAAAAGATTATGAGTACAATCTACCGAAACATCAAAGCACTTTTTGAATGACTTAAGTCAACAGAAAGGAGAGTAAATTAGCAGTGGGAAAAAAGCTTTTCCGCCCCCTCCCTCTCTCCCACCCCCCACCACCACTTTGCCTCTCCGACCCCATCTCCACTCTTATTCTGCTTCTTCTTTCTCTTCTGGTTCCTTTTCTCTTTTAATGGGGGTAAGGAGAAGAGAAGGGCCATTATTGAGAATGAAAGGAGTAAAGTGTCGTCTCTCTCTCTCTCTCTCTCCTCTCTCTCTCTCTCTCTCTCTCTCTCTCTCTCTCTCTCTCTCTCTGCTCCCCTCTCTCTTCACAGGCACATACACATCGTACAAAAGCACCTCTTCTCTCTCTCTCTCCCTCTCTCTCTCTCTCTCTCTCCCTCTCTCTCTCTCTCTCCCTCTCTCTCTCTCTTTTCTTTCTCTCTCTCTCTCTCTCTCTCTCTCTCTCTCTCTCTCTCTCTCTCTCTCTCTCTCTCTCTCTCTCTCTCTCTCTCTCTCTCTCTCTCTCTCTCTCTCTCTCTCTCTCTCACTCTCACTCTCTAATATTTGTGATTCTTCATTCTTGAGAGTAGTTAACCATTTATTTTCTCAGCATGAGATGGAAGGGATGAGAAAGGGGAAATAGGTGAAGAGAGTGGGAACTAAGGACAGAGGGGTAGAGGGGATAGAGAGGGAGGGGAGGGAGGGAGTTCTCTTCGCAATTCTTGAAAGTGTTTTTATAACTGCATAAAGCCTGGGTTTGTCCGTGTAAGATAGACGTGGGATGAGAAACCTCCCCCCCCCCCATCACTGCCTCCTCCTCCATATGCAGTCTTATATAGTCATATATAGTTGCGATTTTCCTCTCTATGGAAACGGTTTGCGTTATTTCAACGATTATTCGATCTTTCAAGAACCGTTGGAAGATTCGGTTCAAACGCAACAGTTTACCAGTTATTTTTCCTTTCATTTTGGCTTATAAATTCATCTGTGTGATTTATAGTTTTAATCGTAAATTTTAAAATAAAAAAAAAAATACTCAACATTTACCATATTAATAACAATTATCACCATATCGCTAGTAATTACATTCAGTGTATGAAACTTTCATAATATTTTACATTATATTTGAAATTATAATAATTATGGTATTCATCTTCGAAGAAAAGGAGGACACTTTTTGAATGTTTTTTGAATTGTATTACCTAACCTAAGCAATAAAAAAACATACTCTTCCGTTTTTCTTTTCCAAAATACGCTTTCGGCCAAAAAGAAAAAAAGAGGACAACAGATGACAAAAATAAAAGATAAAGATGAGAGGACAAAGTTCTGTATGCTAACAAGTAGAGCTGCCGTTTTGCGTAGAATCAATGACATTTTTTTAAATTCACCGATGGTTTCATCGGTTGAGAAAAGACTACACAGCTCATTTCAGTGTATGACTGTGCTGCACAAAAATACTCTGATCAGTAATCTTTTCTCAATCGTCGCAATCACCGTTGAATTATTGAACTATCCGTAGGTTTTTGTTTTTGTTTTTTTTTTTTAAAGACATCGGCGACTCCACCGGTTGAGAAAAGATTACAGATGAAAGTATTTTCATGCAATACAGTCATTAACTGACCTGTAGCGTGTAATATTTTCTCAACCGGTAAAATCATCGGTGAATTGACAAATGTCAATAATTATACGCGAAACGGCCGCTCTGCTAAAAAAAGGAAATGTCCTCTTTTAAAGAAGACTGGTGGTACCCTTACTGGCCCCACCTGCAATACGAGGCGACGTATCTAAGGGCAATTTTCCGAAAATCAAGTTAATTACTATGCATTACAGTCATAAACTGAACTGAAGCGTGTAATCTTTTCTCAACCGGTAAAATCATCAGTGAATTGAAAAAGTCATCAATTAGACACAAAACGGCAGCTAAAAAAAGGATATCAAGTTAACATTTTGAAATATTTGAATTTTTTTTTTTCAGTTGATTTATCTCGGAAGATTTGGCAACCTTTCGGCCGAGAGAGATTAATCGTTCAGCGAAAACGTATAGTGTAAATGCGCGCGAAAACAAGGACATGCACGTCCATCAGTGAACATGGGTTGGTGAAGGGTGAGGGAAAATGGGACAGGGGTAGATAATGCAAACGAAGGGCTGACGAGGGGGAGGGGGAGGGTGGATGGAGGATGGAAAATGAAGGGGGCTGTAACCGGGATACCCCATTTAATTGGTGCGCACATGCAAAACGAGCGAGGAAAACAAAAAACGGAAACGTTTTACACGAGCCTACATCACAGTTGCCAGGTGCCGATGAAAAAAAAAAAAAAAAAAAATACTCACCTATGAGGCAGTTGTAAGGGCCTGAAACTTTCTGTTTTTCATAAAGAATATGATAGTACTTGTTGAGCTGAGAACAATGATGCCTTTGGTTTTTTCCTAAATGTCCCGGTTTTGGAGATACTCACATGTAAAGTTGCAAAAAAATCGTGGGCGTAGTGACGTCACTATACGCGGAATTCCCATTTAAAACAATGTATTTTGGGCCAAAATCTCATCTCTGTAAGAATAGGACTTAATTAGAGACCAAAGGCACTAAAGGCTCCAAATACCGGAGGTATTGATCTAGCCACAGTAATGGGGTAAAAAGATTTATCGATTACTTTAAAAAAAGCGATAGTCATTAATAACAGATTCTAGTTATATTACCAGAAGCACAACCATATATGAACCTCAGAAAGTCTAGTACTTTGACCGGTAAATTCTGGTGTTGATACCAGAATACGGTCATAGAACTAGAATTTCCTATAAAAAAAATTAAGAATTATGGTACAAACACTAGAGTTCTGATAATTGAATTCTGGTACATACGTTCACATATTGTCATGCTTCTGCTAATCTTTTTTTTCAGTGCTCATCACCCTTAACTGCATGATTTTTTATTTCAATAAAATATTTTTTATTTTTTTTCAGTACAATTTTGATCCTTGAAACAGGGAAAAATAGTAAAAAAATTATTTCCATTATTTTTCAATGGTAAAGAGCTTACATAAAAATTGTTCCAAATATGGCCTTACCCGCATTTAGGTATCTATGCAACTGAAAATAAAAGTTTTCAAGCTAAAAAAAGAAAAGAAGTTAAGGAGTAAAAAATAAGCTAGTAAGTTTAAGGGATCTGCCGTTAAGGGTCAAAATATCTCCTTGAAGAATCTATTACTTTCAACTGATTCACTCTTAAGATACTTTCATATTAAAAACAATCAACTGACTGTGCGACGCTCCGAGATCTTATAGAGCAGCTCAGTTGATTTGAAGGCAACGAAGCATTCATCTATAATTTTTTATCTGATTAAACTTCAAAAAGGATGGGAGGGAAAAGGAGCATTGTCGTAAAAGTTGAAAGATTATTTAAAACAATTCCTTATTTCTAATATACTCTGCTTTTGCGGAGAAAATCCAAACGCTCCACATCTTGCAGTTCCCCCCCCTCCCAGCTTTGGTCCACCTCTTGACGTCATAACGCCTCTGCCTCTAAAGCTAACATCTTAATAGAATTACGTCATTTTTTTTTCAAAGTTGTAACTGTGGTTAATGCTTTCAAATAATCGATTGAAGCATGTTGTAAACATTTATTGCCGCCTCGCAAATCTCACTAGTTTCTGCAGTGGCGACTGTAACAATTTGTTTTTCTCTCTCTTTGTCCATTTTAAATGTATGTATTGGAAGAAAATGGAGGTAAGGGTCTAGAAAAGAGAGAGGCAGAGAGAGACAGAGAAAGAGAGGGAGAGAGAAAGACATTTGATTTGATTTGATTAGAATGAATAAAAACATACAAAACAACTATGAAACTAAAACACATAAATCAAATATGAGCCATGAATTAAACTAAAAAAAAGGGGGGAAAGAGAGAGAGAGAGAGAGAGAGAGAGAGAGAGAGAGAGAGAGAGAGAGAGAGAGAGAGAGAGAGAGAGAGAGAGAGAGAGAGAGAGAGAGAGAGAGAGAGAGAGAGAGAGAGAGAGGTTTCACTGATTGAGAATTCTTCGAGTTCGTCCTGCATTGGTTTTTGTTCCATTAGAGGCTGATCTAATTTAACGTCGTGAAACTATTTTTTTTTCTTTCTTCAATTCACTGTCAGGTTTCAAACGATGGTTAACTACTGAAGTTAAATGTGCAACGGTTAAATAAATTTATTATTAGTCCACAAATTCATCGGGTTTAAGTATATTTGGAGTTTGATTCGCGCCATCTGTGAGAACCGCGAGGAACGTGTTTAAATTGAAATGTTTTGGGACGACTATCATGGAAAGTACAGGTGAAGGAGCAATCGAGCAACTTATCGTGCATTCCGGAGTTGGAAAAGTATATGCGGAGAATTGAAGGCGCTTTATGTCTCAGGTCCTAATTTTTGCATTAAGAACGTTTTAAAGGATCCCGCTGAATTTTCGAACTTATTCGTTCATCACGCGAGAATTATTCATATCCCGAGTGTGATTTATAATTGAATTTTCAAATCTTTAAACGGTTTGACGAGAGCCAAGGGACGAGCAAAAAATCATTCTTAGTTCAGCAGCTGAGTGCTGGTGCACCCAAATCGTTATCTAGAGGATCATTGAGTGTGTCTGAAAGAGGAAGCGTGATCGTCTTTTTATAATTGATCATTTTGTACATTACCATTACTATACAGGGTGTTTCACATAACCTGCTCACTATGGTTTTCTTGAATGGGTGACGATGAAAAAATCTGTAAAAATCGGTTTTACAGTAACTCGGACCTGAAGTTTCATTTGAAAATACTGCCACAACCCAAAATGTGGTTTTTGGGGGGGTTTTCAGGGGGGGGCTCCCCCCTAATCTCGAGATTTTCAAATAGCAACCCCTATCTTGTGATACCTGATTTGAAAGAGGGTAAAATTTTAAGCATTTTGGCTTAAACCGGAAGTCAATATCTTTTTTCGTTTTCAAGATATCGAAGGTCGAAGTTCGATATAGGACTAATTTTCGAAAATTCTTAACTCCTACAAAAATAGTCGTAAAACAAAAAACTGCACTTGTAAAATGCTCTACTTGATGAGTACTTTTAAGAAAAATTCAAGAAAACCATAGTGAGCAGGTTATGTGAAACACCCTGTATATTGAGCATCTCCCAACCACACCTGCAGTTAAGTGTGTGGTTTCTTTCTGCAACTCACAGGTACTCGTTCCAGTATCGCGAACATAGAGTTTTTCCTTGTCTGGATTGGTCAGCTCGTCATGAACGGACTGTAATTCCAGGCTGCATACGTTAGGCATCTCTATACTAGAGTGCCTGTTCTACCTGGTTAATCAGACGAACCTTGGGGAATGCCGTGCGCCGCTTCACCGTCCCCCACTACTCGAGTTCCCCCATTGTTAGGGAAATTGCGGGAGGTGGGCACGTCCCCCAAAACCTGTGCGTGATAACGGGGTAGGTTGACGTGATCGTTCAAACTTACAGAGTAAAAACCCCCGTCACACGTAGGTGTATTTACCCCCAAAAACCTGGCCAAAAATATTTGCGTGTTCTTGAATGTTTGAAAATCGATTTTAGTTAATTTTCCAATTTAAACTCAAAACTCTTATTGCACGGTTTATGGTTGGAAAAGACGTAAAAAATTAAGAATTTTGGCTCAAACCAAAGGTCGATAGCTCATTTTTTTGCCGAGTTATTGACGCTTATTTCATAAAAAAGGCTTGACTTCAACATGTTTTTTAAAAAAAAGGGGCAATTTCTTGCAATTTTTGACTGTTGGAGCAGTTGCCTAAAAGGGTCTACTCTAACCCCCTTGTTTTGGTTGTGCCCGGTTTTGCCCGGAATGTATTCAAAATTGCCTTTTTTTAAAAAGATAGAGCCTAAAATTCGAGATTTTTTTCATGTTCATTTTAAATTAGATGTAAAAGGGTCAAAAATGCACGGAAAAAGAAATTGTTGCCACCAAAATGAAGCACATACCATCTAAAACAACGTCCATAATCGCTGAAATGTTTGGATGCCCCAACGCTTGTCCTCGATGGAAAATGTTAACTGATTATTAACAGCGCTTCGAGCGGTGAACAACCGCAGGTGCGCCGAGCGCTCAGTTCCATGTTGTCCCCTAAACAGTAGATAAACGTAGATGTTCCGACACATCTATTACGCAATAGAGCGGTTACTTACCTCTCAAAAACCATCAATAGTTTGTTTTTTAGACGACTTTCCAATTTTCCGTTTTTGGCCAGGTTTTCGGGTCAAATACTCCTACGTGCGTCATCACAGCTACGAAGGCAAGTCGTATCGAGCAACTTATCGTACTCCTAGGAAATTAAATTACATATGCAAAGAATTGAAGGCGCTGTAAGGCTTACATTCGTTTCCCATTGATTAACATGAAAAGTTCTTCCCACAACAGGAAGCAAACGATCATACCTGTTTTTTATTCATGTGAGATATGTTTGTTTTTTTCGATCAGGGTACGTTAAGAACTTTTGAGACGTAAAATGTAGTGTTTTAAGCGTTGCCAAGTCTATTAGATGCTGGAATGCTAAACCTATAATTGGGCGGCTAGTGCTATGCATCACACAGTGCAGTGTGTATAAGCCATATACGCCAGTTTGTTTTGTTTTTGTCTGATCAACCGTTGTTTAAATCTGTGTTCAGCGTCAGGAAATAAGGAATACGAGACGATAAATATTCCCAAAAAACTGGGGCAGACGAACAGAAAGGCGTTAAAGTAGGGTATGGGGTCCCTTGCCTTAGCCGAGAGTCTCCGCTGATAATCCGGAATGATAATTAAAATTAAGGGGCAGGAACCTTTTTCATAACACTCGGATGACAATGAAAGCAAGGGAAGAAGGTTTGACCGCAATATGGACAGCGCACAGTGATAAGAATCTGATAATTTACTAGACAATGACCGGTAATATGAATTATTTTAGGCTAAGGCACAGTAATAAAGAATCTCACGATTAATGCGACTAAAATCTCAGGGTAATGCGTGAATTATTTTAGGACATCACAAAGTGAGGAGAATCTAAATAGTTTTCTGTCTTTCACGGAGAAAAAAAAATTCGGTTATGAGAACTGAACTTCGGCTCATATTATGAAACATCGACGTGTTCAGTTACAGTAACCAAAGTCTTCGGTTGTGGGTACCCAAGGTTATAGATTAAAGAGGTATGCTCATCTGACTTCGCGCCACGAAGTCAGTAGCGCGCAGTTCAAAATCCAGATCCAAGATGGCCGACAAAAGCAGAAAACATTGTATACACTTTCCAGAAAACATTGGGCTTCCCTCTCCAGAAAAGCAGAAAATAGCCCGATGTTTTCTGGAAAGTGTATACAATGTTTTCTGCTTTTGTCGACCATCTTGGATCTGGATTTTGAACTGCGCGCTACTGACTTCGTGGCGCGAAGTCAGATGAGCATACCTCTTTAATCTATAACCTTAGTGGGTACCGAACTTCAGTTAGGAGTACCGAAGGTTTCGGTAAGTGTGACTAACACTATGACTCACATTTCGTTCATACTGAACCACTTCGGTACTCCTAACTGAAGTTCGGCACTCACAACTGAAAACTTCGGTTACTGGAACCTAACGACCTCGGTGTTCCATATAAACCGACGTTTTTTTTTCTCCGTATTCCTAGTTCCGTTCCACTGTGGGGAGCCGGATTTTCGTTGCCCATATTTCAGATTAGTTTTTACGAAGGGATTACACGTTTTATAAATGACCCGACCGACCACGGGAGCTCGACGGGTCAAGTTTGAGTCGCGCTTTTCGTCTTCCTATTGTCTCCTCGCTCGCGGCCAAGACTTAAGCCTCCCCCCCTCGCCCCCTCGCCCCCCCCCTCGCCCCCCCTACATCATCCTTCCTCCCTTTGCCTTCACCCCCACCCACCTTCACAGTCCCGATGCGAAGTTTGCGAGGAACTTTGAGCTTTCTTGTTAAAGCATCAGAATGATGCGCGTTTGCTTCATGCCCGATCAAAGACGGACTCAGTAATTTCTCTCTCCCCCCCTCTCCCCCCCCTCTCTCTCTCTCTCTCTCTCTCTCTCGCTCGCTCTCTGTTCCCTTTCGATGAAAAATTGTCCCTCTCTTCGGTAAATATGAGTGACTCCTTATCGAAAGGACTTTGAAATCTCGTACGGAATTAAACTCGTTAGTAAACATGCTTTGTTTCAGTTCGCAAACATGATGTTCCCAGGGAAAACCTCAGGCCTACAAAAATCGTGTTCCAGCTACCCTCAAAACCTCAAAAAATCTCGAGGGCCCCCTCAGGATTTTTTAAAGTTCTGATGGTATCCGGAACATAATTTGCTGAGGGCTTTAGGGTTTTCTTCTTCTTGGGTTTCGATTGGTTATGATTTAAAATGAAAGGGAAACCGAATAACTCGTCGAATTTTTCGATTTTACTGCGTTTGCAAAACTCACCCAAGAATGGGGCTGTTGCAAGGGTCTTGAATTTTGTGTTTTTCATGAAGAAAACGAAAGTACTTGATGAGCTAAGAACAATGGTGCCTTTGGTTTTTTCCTAAGTGGCTCGGTTTTGGAGATACACACGTGTAAAGTTGTAAAAAATCGTGTGTGTAGTGACGTCACTACGCGGAATTCCCATTTAAAACAATGTATTTTGGACCAAAATCTCATCTCCGGAACAATGGGGCTTAATTAGAAACCAAAGGCATCTTTGTGCTCAGCTCATCTAGTATTTTCAATTTCTTCATAGAAAACACAACAATTCAGACCCTTGCAACTGCCCCATTCGACTATAATTTTCGCCTAACTGTAAAATAATAAGGAACCCTTGTCATAGATTCGGCATCCCTGTGGGAGAGTTCGTTGTTAGGGTTGGAGGGGATGTGTTTGGAGGGTGATGAAAATGTCATCGCAAGGCGTATTTAATATCTTTATTAACCCTGCTTCTCTCTCTCTCTCTCTCTCTCTCTCTCTCTCTCTCTCTCTCTATCTCTCTCTCTCTCTCTCTCTCTCTCTCTCTCTCTCTCTCTCTCTCTCTCTCCTCTTTCTCTTTCTCTCTCGCTCCGTTTCCAGAAATTAATCTTCTCCTAACTTTTTTCCGAAATACATTTTATCATATATGTCGTCCAGTCCCCCTCCATCCCTCATCTACCCTTCCGAGCGGCAAGATCTCTTAATATCTTGTCTTGGTCTACAATAAGGCCCGAGTCGTTATTTTATTTTTTTTTTCTCACTGCCATCATAAATTATCATTGTCGCTTTTGTTTTTAAAACTGTGTAGCGTAAGGATCAACTCGGAAAATAAAGTCGAGCCTTTGAAAGTTCGGTTAAAACCCGTTTGTGCCTGTTGAAGTGTTGATGCAAAAAGGCAACATCAGTTTCATTTTTCTTGAGCGCAAAGAAGCAGTTTGTGGCTGTTTTGGGTCGAAACGAGTGCCGGTGTTTGATATTGGATGCGTCTTTGGATATTGGGAACGCTGTGTAGCTCCAACGCCGCACAATGAAGCGAGTCAATGGGAGAGGTTGGTCATTATTATGGTGGCAACTTTCAGTGCGTATCTCTTTGTTAATACGCATTTTAGAAGTTTTAAAAGGATTTCATTGATTTTCTTGTAAAATTTCCTACAAGAGTCACCCTATATAGTTTGTTTTTTGACTGTAAAAACATTCAAATTTTCATTTTTAGTAATATATATACCATGTCCAACGTCTCGCATTGAAATTTATCCACTGTGCGCCGCTGCCGTGTACCGTTGATGTGCAACAAAGATTACAGAGCTGCAGTGCTTTCTATATTGTGTCAGATTTAACTGTACTTGCTGATTTCCATCCAATCGCGCTTTTAAGCATTTCGTTGAGTATTTTCGACATTTTTGAGATGCTATCCGTGGATAAATTCGCAAAGAGACTCATCAATAATTTCTTCTTTTGTTCGTAAAATATCAACAGGACTCCGTCGAGAAGATAGACATAAGATGTGCAAAATCGCATCTGATTTTAGAGCTCGATCGTCATAGCCAAAAACGAAGCAATAAAGGTTCTCTGCCCTCTTAGCTCAACTGCACTGAGAGAAATAACTTCTTTAAAAACAAGGAAATACGTGTACTTGTGATAGTTTCACTTGCGCGAAGTAAAGTTTTGTTGCATGAAGGAGAATCAATGGCTCTACAAGGAATCTTTTTACTTGTTGTAGCAGAAATTCTCCTCGGGTTAATCGAATTCCCCCCTTGGTAAATATTTCACTGTGCAGTTTTTTTTTAACATAAACGAAATTCACCTTGGATTAAAAAATGAATTCGTTCAGTGAGTCAACTTTTAGGGACTCCAACTCCGTTGGAATCTTACGCCTTTAACCAGTGGACAAAATGGATGTTGCATGGTGTTATATTTACCAACAGAGACAAATAGAGACGGAGCACTAACTGGCTGCAGCAGAGGCATTCTCGCGAATTCTCGCGAATTCAACCAAAGAATAGCCAACACCCTTCTGATGTCGCATGTAGAGTCCCTATATGTAGAGAGTTAAGACAAGAGAAATCATGGGCGCCGCCATTGGATGCGATTTTGCACATTTGTTTACATTCTGAGGCCGTTGTTGTGTTTTGCTCCACAGCAAAGATTACAGTTCTGCTAAGTTTGAAACGATGTAATCTTTCCCTGCTTTTGTTGATCGACATGTATTAACGCTTTTTAATGATTCTTTTGAGATTTATGGACATTCTTGTGGTGCATTATGATTAAAATTAACAGATTCGTCGCAAATTAACTCTTTTATCTGTAAAAGACCGTTGGTAAACAAAACAAAAGTGCAAAATCGCATCCAATGGCGGCGTCCGTAGAGCCTAAAATTCATCGACCAATCAGAAGTTGACTACCCTCTTGTCTTAACTCTCTACATATAGGGACTCTAGTCGCATGAAGTTGAATGGTGAGCATCCTCCTCTTCACTTCCCAGTCCAACCCCCGCGTTTTCCGAATGTCATCGTCCAACACCATGCGACATCAGAGGGCTATTGACTTTTTTTTTTTTTTTTTTTTTTTTTTTACTCCGCGAGAATTCAGCGTGCCTCAAATCTGCCCTATGCATATTTTACCGTAGTGCTCCGTCTCTATTTGTCCCTGAATATACCCAAGGTTATAGATTAAGAGGTATGCTCATCTGACTTCGAGCCACGAAGTCAGTAGCGCGCAGTTCAAAATCCAGATCCAAGATGGCCGACAAAAGCAGAAAACATTGTATACTCTTTCCAGAAAACATCGGGCTGTTTTCTGCTTTTCTGGAGAGGGAAGCCCAATGTTTTCTAGAAAGAGTATAGAATGTTTTCTGCTTTTGTCGGCCATCTTGGATCCGGATTTTAAACTGCCCGCTGCTGACTTCGTGGCGCGAAGTCAGATGAGCATACCTCTTTAACCTATAACCTTGGAATATACCAAGCCGATTTTAAGGTTAGGTTTTTTTTGATCATGATGATCGTAGCAGGCCTCCGAGCAGGTACTATGGATCTCCGAATCTCACCAAATGTTGATCGATGAAAACAACCGTAGAAACCTGAAAAATCTTTTATTATGGTTTACGTTTTTAGTAAGAGTAGTAGAGTAGGTAGTTCAGCAGGATTTGTTTACTTTCATTCATAACAATCATTTTTTTTCTCTCTCTCTTTTTTTTGTTTATAATACTACCAATATTTTGGTGTTTAATAAACTGAAACTCTCATAACAATCATAACATAATGTTTGAAATTTTGAATGCATACGTTCTTTTAAAAAAATAAATAAAATTGGTAGATGATGGTATACTTGACTTGTGCTGTGTCCTCTGCGCTGTTTTGTTCTATTGTGCCTTTATATTATTAATTTCAAAACATTTTTAAGTTTGGAATACAGAAATTTACTGCTAGTTTGTCCATCATAGAAGATGAAAATTAGGGGTTTTCTGCACTCTTGTGTAATTTCCTGCTGCAATTACAAATACTAAAGCCCATGACTTTGGACAGAGACCTGACTTTGGACACCACAGGGGAGTTCGGGGGAGTTTCAGTTTAGTTACCACAAACACTCCTCCATGATGTCCAAAGTCGGATCCCTGTCCAAAGTCATGGGGTTTTACAGTACCTTATAATTACATATGAGGTGTTTTTCAGTTAAAGGGCAAATTGGGTGAAATTTATTCTTGAGAAAAACGTATTTGTAAGTTTATATTGCAGTGAGTACTGACATACCAGCAGTCGTTTCTTCATTAGTTCTCAGCTAAACGGTGGTGTGTCAACTTATGGCTTTTTAAGGACACAGCGTCAGGGTGCCTACCTATACTTGTCTTCTCACTGAAAACCGCCTCTATTAAATTTCCTTTGAATCGCTGATAAAGATACATTTTAAGTAAATCACCCTCGGAAAGAACATACATTGCATTTGGGGGGAAGTCAAGGTAGTTTCAAATTAGTAACCTGTTGCTGACAGTTCTGGTCTTTCATGCCCGATTGTCATTTGGAAGTCTCTCTGTAGGTACTGCTTACTTAATCTGAATGGACAGTGATACATTTTTGTTCACTTACTGCACAGAAAACTTTAGCTGTTTAGCAACTATCTAATATGAGACAAATTCCATCTTCTCTTTCTCTAGGTGCCTCTTGCTATTTTATTCAATACCCTCTGTGGCACTTAAATGAAGTTTTCATTTAATGGCTTCAGAAAAAGTTTCAGTTCCTACAGCAATTCATATTGTTGATGCCTTATGCAATGCTGTCTATTGCGGACTGAATACTGGTGCCATCACTTCAGCAGGGACATAAAGGGCTGAAAGATCGCTGAAAGTCAGCCTCTTGACAGGGCTGTGAATTGGAATTAATTTTTGGAACCGGATCTGCTACTGTTTTGCCTCCAATTTTGGTTCTAGTCCATTTTCAGTTCCACCTTACCGAGAGGTAGAGCTCGTTTCAGACGTGTAGGCGCACGTGAACCATAATCCTTTGCGAATTTTAAACTCTAATTCCTTCAAATCAAAACCGAACTTGCCAACTTTATTATTTGGCTTTAAAAGTGTTCCTCATTGTAAAGTTAACGCTCAATTTCATTTTCATTAATTTTTGTCGAGTAATATCAGAAATAATGTTGACAAATTCCAAAGATTATCGGTCTAGGCCCGCCTACACTTCTGAAACTACCTCTACTGCAGTCTTGAACTGGCTCTATTTCAGTTTTCATTTTGATGATAAATGATTGGGAGAACCAAACCTTTTGTATTACAAGTTGTTCAATTAAGACGGAACTTACAGACACAAGGAAACAAAGCAAGAATATATTGGATTGATTAAGATTAAGTATTAATCGATGAAAATCAACTATTACATTAGAATATTGTCGAAAGTAGAGAAAAGGAAACAAATAAACAAGGGAAACAGGAGCAAAAAGCCACGATCTAGATGAATCTTGCAAAAAACTACAGAACAAGTCTGATGGACTGGAACTATGTTCGCAATGAATCGAGATTTAGCCTGAACAATGTACAGCATCTTGTTTTGGAAGCGATCAAATGTTCATTAATTTTCTACAGAAAAAATCAAATAAAGGGTTGGGAATCGTTGTTTTACAGCAAGTAATGAGAAATGAGAGTAGGGATCTCCATTGAGATCCATACTCTCGAGTTTCGGAGATCCATACTCTTCTTAGCGGACGTTTTCGTTTCGAATGGGTAGTACAGTATCCACCGCTGAGGACTTTTGCCTCAAAACAGGCCAGCGTTGGTGAGATTCGGAGATCCATAGTACCTGCTTGGCGTAAAAACCTGATGATCGAGTTATCAAAGCGATATATTGAGCTATGACGTCACGCTTATACAGTTCCCGCTTGGGGATTCTTGGAGAAGCCCCGATTCATAGTTCTAGAACGGCGCGTATCGTACAAGAAACCGCGGCTGGGGGGAGGGGGTTATGATATAGAGAGGAGAAAGTGGTGTTATGGGGATGGGGGGGAGAGAATCGAGGGAGAGGAGTTAGTGGGAGGGGGGAGGAGAACAGTTTGATTTATGCGAAGAATTTAATCGCTAACAGAATCTGCGGTTCACTAACCCTACCGTTCACCAAGTCTTCCGCACTAATCCTTTCCTATTCCGCGACCGTGTTACTATAAACACCCCCTCCTCCCCCCTCTTATCCACCCGTACCCCTCCCCCTCCCCCTGATCCACTCCTCTACACCCCCGATCCGTCACCCGATCAGCAGACTTCAAGTTCCCGCCCCTTTGCGGATCTGGTCCATCGGATCCCATAATTGATATTGCTCTTTCGACAGCGTTGCCATTTTTTCGGAGAATTATCCGATTTTTCCCCCATTTGAATTAATGCAAAAGTAACGTTAGTCATTTACAAGAAAATCTGGAAACACTGAATTTTGACCCGACCCGATTTGATCCGACAAAGATTTCCCCCTCCCTTCCCCCAACCCTTGTTACCCCCCCCCCCCCCCCCCCGCCCGTTGCGAACTTCCTTGTGATTTTTACGATCGAACCTTTACCAAGCGCGTGCCAGGTTTTTTCTTACGTTTTTAGTATGAGGTCGAGGCAGTGATTGTTTCGAAGGAATCGACCGACGCACAGTACACTTTTGGTCTAGCTGAGATCGGCAAAAAGAGGCAAACAATTAGTAAAAAAAGCATGGGAGGAGCCAGCAATCAGGCAACTGTGGATTCTTCCCATTTGAATGTATGAGAAACAGTCGATTAGAAATTGGGTCATGTCCCCCTCAAAGAATCGATTGTTTCTCATACATTCAAATGGTAAGTTCACAGTTGCCAAATTGCTGGCTCCGCCCATGAAAAAAGTCATCAAAAATTATCGTTTTCAATCGTATACGCTTAATTTAAAGCTTTTCAGTGACATTCATAGATTTAAAGTAAATACTTGTCAAAAGTGTTTTCTGTGACTAAAATTGGTCTTGATAAGTCTATAATGATTTATGAATGGACTAAAATTGGTCTTGATAAGTCTATAAATGATTTATGAATGAACTAAAATTGGTCTTGATAAGTCTATAAATGATTTATGAATGGAAATTTATATTCCGATTCTAGGCCACTTTTTGATTATTTCGGACCTTGGTCCGCAGAAGATGGAAACATCGAATTTCCAGGACATAATTTCACGATTATGAAAAAATTTTACGATTATGAAAAATCAAGATTATGAACACTAAGATAATTTAAAAAAAAGCGTAAAATCATTCATATTCAAATTTTGAATGAAACAAATAACATGGTTTAAAAATTATAAATCCTGAATAATTTTTCTTGAAGCAAAAGAAAACAGGATTTGTTTTCATGTTTGGAAAAATCCTTCGTTTGATCGAGTGCGCGACGTGACTTGGGGATTTTAAATCAAGGGTGCGGAACAATTATTACGAGGCGTGGTTTCGTGTGTAAAGAACCGCTTGGTGCTCGTAAAAGTTGGTGTTCGAGGTAGATGAATCCTTGTGACGAAGAAGGGGGGGGGGGACATGAAATGACACCAGAATCAATCCTCCCCCTGTATAACTATAATTTTTTTTTTTTAATAATTGTTGGGACTTCATGACTTTCAAGGTACTAATATTGCTAACACAATAAGCTAAGAATCACGTTTTTTTGGACAAAAGTCATAGATGTTATCACCCGGCAAAAAATGAATCGCCCAATTTGGTCCAAAACACGTCCAGGACGTTTTTTGGACCTAACTGGGCGATTCATTTTTTGCCGGGCAGGAATCTAGTGATCGGGGTCGTTTCAGACCATCTTTGATACCTCTTCCGTAATAATTTTTCAAGAAGTAAGAAATGTCCAAATTAGTATTTAGGTCGACAAGGCTCGAAAAAAGATCCGATTGTACATTATTTAGTTATACTTATTTGCATTTGGATGACCTTAACTGGCCCTCAAGGTCTTTTTTAAGAGTCAAAATACGAATATTTTTGACAAATTGCTTTCTTGCGCTCAAAAAAGGTATACTCAACTAGTTCACTCTTGAACTATTCAAGCGTGAACTGTCTTAATAATTAAGAGAAACGATTCTCCAGGGCCACAACTCCGCAAATTTTTTACAAGGATGATGCATTACACTCCTGTAAGTGCACGTTTCGATAATTAGGCCATGGCTTTAGGTCCTCTAGAGGTACCAGTTTAAATATTTCCTTTTTCTTACTTGAGTCTTATAAAATATTTCGCATATATCAAACGGGCAGATTGTGAATTCACTTCATGAACACCCTGTTATCGCACCGATAAACAGAGCCTCCACGAGAGGAGCCGAAAGGCGGTAATTGTTTAAAAGTAGGTCGTTAAAAGACGGCGTTTCCGTGATACAATTTATTTTACACGACTGCGTGCAAGTTGCATCTTGTGTTTTTGAAGGCGCACGTAAGCGTGGCGCACAGCGGTCTGTGAGTTTGTAAAAAAGTAGCCAAAAGTCGGAATTTAAATTTCTCATAAGTCCATCATTTATAAACTTTTAAGACAAATTCTCATCTTCGAAGGCTTTTTTAACAAGTAATTTAATGCTGTAAATGTCCCTGGAAAATTTTGAATTAAGCTGAATAGGTCAAAAACGATAGTTTTTTATTATTTTTTTGTTCACCGATTTATGGCCACGTTATATCAATGTCAGACCATAGTGCGGTCGCTCGATATTATCGTGCAAAGACCTTCGTACTCCCTCCTCCTCCCCCCTCCCCGTCACCGCCTCCTTTGTAGCGTTAGCTCTACTCCCGGACATCGGGTTTATGATGTAATTTGCATCGGCACTACATCTTTATCGTTACTCCAGCGCCGCCGTTTTTGCGGTTATTTAAATAAAGTATTTCATTCGATCCATCGATGACTCTGCCGGTTAAATTAAAGGTTACATTAATCAGTTGAGTGTATAACAACGGCTGATGTAAATACTCGAATCAGTATTTTTGCCTCGAGCGCGGTTGAATCACAGATATGGATGTAACATATGTATAGTAGTTAAGAATGATAACAATGGCTGATAAATGGAAACATACTCGAATCAGTAATCTTTGCTTCAATTGTTTGAATCGCCGATGGATAACATGTAACAGTTGAAAAACATAACAATAGCTGATATAAATACTCAGATCAGTAATCTTTGCTTCAATCTGTTGAATCGCCGATGGGTAACATATAACAGTTGAAAAACATAACAATAGCTGATATAAATACTCAAATCAGTAATCTTTGCTTCAATCTGTTGAATCGCCGATGGGTAACATACCTATAACAGTTGAAAAACATAACAATAGCTGATGTAAATACTCAAATCAGTAATCTTTGCTTCAATCTGTTGAATCGCCGATGGGTAACATATAACAGTTGAAAAGCATAAGAATAGCTGATATAAATGCACCAAAAGAGAAATTAAAAAAATAAAGAAAATAATCAAGTAAGGTAGATGTCCCAATTACCGCCACCCTTGAGAAAAAATGTCCGTAAAATACCTGTAAAAATGTCAATTTTTATTTAATCTAAGATCTGTTTGCACTAGGACTCTTCAAATACATTCCAGTTTCATTAAAAAAAAATAAAGAAATGGAGTAATCAATCAGGGAAAAGAATTATTATTAACGAAACTCGAACAAATGGCCCATGTCCCAATTACCGCTATGCCATAAGTGGCTTCGTCGCTTCGTCCCAATTATTGTCACATCAGGTGTCCTAATTATCGCCATACATATTTTCAGAGGCTTTTCATTCAAATCATCATGTTCATTGTCGGAAAATAATGAAATTATAATAATTTAAAAAGGAGAAGTATAGAGAACAGATTTTTAATGAGTAACTACTGAAAGAAATCGGCACAAAAACTGGTGGTGCTGGGCAGGTGTCCAGTGGACACTGTCCACTTCTGTGATTTTTCAAGGGCACAATGCTGCTAAATATCAACTTCAAACTTTTTTACCAGTTCAGCGAACCTATGAAAAACATTCATCCCATATATACTCTTAAATTTGTCTGCCAAAGTACGCTTATTTTAAAGAATAAATAAATAGGGTGGCGGTAATTGGGACATCTACCTTAAATAATTAAATAAGAAAGCCGCGTTTTTTCTCTTTTGACTGATTTGAGATTTTAGGGGCCAAAACAAATAACATTCAGCTCGAATCAATAAACCTGGCATCGTGGCTCACAACCAACCTCCCGTTATTCCCGGCAAAAAAAAAAAAAAAAAAAAAAAAAAAAAAAAAAACCGCCCCTTTCCACTCTTTATGCGCGGCGGCTCCATTCTTATTTTCTATTAAGACGCAGACGGCTACTGGGCTTGTTTTCAGAGCTACCTCTTCGTGTATATTTAATGGGATTTTTCAATTCATTGATAATCCCACCGGTTGATCAAAAGATAACACATTTAGTCCAAGGAGCTGATTCTGCTCTTTTGCATGAACTTGGTGATCCGAGATAGCAGGAATTGATCATTCCTATTGGTTTAAACAGCGTCACGTGATAGATTTTAAGTCGTTCGATTCAGAAAAATGACTCGAATGACTCGAAGTATGTCACGTGACGCCGTTTAAACCAATGAGAATGATCGATTCCCGCTGTCTCGTCTCGTGTCGTCCAAAAGAGCAGCATCAGCCCCCAGGGAAACGGCGCCACAGTGTTTCCTCGGCGGAAAAAACCCCTTTTTAACGACCACTTCAAAACTACCCAAAACTTCACAAAATCCATTCCTGAGGGTCCAAACTAATAGACTTGCACGATTTTTTTACAATTTTTGCATTTTTTTTTTGGTAGAAAAGCTAGGTTGTTTCGACGGAAGTCAGAATTTCTGTTTTTTCGCTAAAAACTGGAGTAATATCGAAACCTCTGTAAAGAAGCTCTTTTAGGCTTTTTCATTGACAATTTTCGCTCAATGGGTGCGTTATAGTCTACAATTTGACATTCTATCCTTAACATGGGCTAAATTTTATTTTTTCATATCCAAAGGAATGGATTTAAATAGAATAAGCTTAGAAAATGACGTTTTCACCCGAATATGGACCTACAACCGAAGCGTCAACGAGCGTCACGGGTCTGTTGACATTTTTCGCAAGCTGTATATGTGTACTAACAACCCTGAAAATTTGGTCATCGTCGGTTACCGTCTGCAAAAGTTACAGCGAGTTGAATATTATGAAAATAGAATGTTGCGCGGTAGGTAGTAGGCACGGGCTACGGGTACAGTGCAGTGGATCCGCGGCGGCTAGGCGCGCGAGAGACAGCTAGGACACGTTGCAACATGTCTCGCAGGCTCGCTGGATCATTCCGCTCGAAAATGCGAAAAAATTACAAAATTTAAAATCGCCATAACTATTGAACTGAAAGAGCTAAAAATATTTCAAGGCCAGGGTCGGATTCCTCGTACTCTCTAGTTTTTACACGTAAGCTTAAATTTTCTTTCGGTCATTTTTCCGCCCGTATGAAGAGTTTTCCAAACCCTCGCGAAAACTGTTTTTTTTTTTTTTTTTATTGGAGCACATCTCCAAAAAGTTACTCAAACTTCTCACATCTCTTTGGGCAAAAGTAGCATAGATAGACTAAATCTGAGACATGAATCAAATTCCTCAGAGTCAGGGGCTATCGCCCTAGTTACCTCAATTTTGTCCTCAAACTTTTTTTAAGGTCGAAAAATGCACTTTTCAGAGACCATGTAAAGACCGCTTCTGAACACACATAGTTTTACACATCCGCTCAAACAAGCGAAAAGATGATAAAAGTTCAAATCGTCATAACTTTTGCATTAAAAGAGCTAAAACTATATTTTAGAGCCAGAATCGGATTTCTCGTACTCTCTAGTTTTTTATACAGAAGCTCAAATTTTCTTTTGGTCATTTTTACGCCCGTGTGAAGAGTTTTTCTAAACGCTCGCGAAAACTTTTTTTTTTTTTTTTGCGGCACATTTCTATTAATGTTCAGAAGTGGTCTTTATACGTATGATCTCGTAAAAGTGCATTATCTGACCTTAAAAAAATGTGTAGACAAAATTGAGGCAACGAGGTCGATAGACCTGACTCTGAGGAATCTGATGCAGGTCTCAGATTTTGTCTATCTATGCTACTTTTGCCCAAAGAGATGTGAGGAGTTTGAGTAACTTTTTAGAGATGTGCTCCAAAAAAACAGTTTTCGCGAGGGTTTAGAAAAAACTCTTCATAAAGGCGGAAAAATGACCAAAAGAAAATTTGAGCTTATGGATAAAAAAATAGAGAGTACGAGAAATCCGACCTTGGCCTTGAAATATTTTTAGCGTTTTCAGTTCAAAAGTTATGACGACTTTAAATTTTGTAATTTTTTCGCATTTTCGAGCGGAATAATCCAGCGCGCCAGGTGCGCCGGTTTTTTTGCGGGGCAGTGTATAAGCACGAGGAACTGGTGGGAGGGAGGGGAGCCCCCTGCCGTTCCAAAGGGTTGGTGACAGGTGGACCAGGTAATTAGATGGTATTATTAAGACCTTTCGTTCACGTTTTTAAGCAGTTTTAATCAAATCTAAAGCAAAATCTAGGTCCGATGAGGTTTTTTCCCATTCTCCATAAGAGGGGAAACACTGTGCGGCGCGGCGCGGCGGCGCCGTGTATCTGGCGACGTTGTATTTAAAACCGTGAAAAAAAGGTCAAACTTTTGGGTCTGCAAAGCTCATATCTTCGAAAAGATATTTTACAAAGGTTCAAAATGGACGAAAAACAGTGTCGTCAGATTACTTACGAAGCCAATTGTTCGGTGCAGAGCCCTCCGATACAGGGCGCCCTCTCAGAAAACGCGTCCTTATCAAATATTAGACACGTGTCTAAACGTCTTTAAACGTCTTTGCTAAAAAAAAAAACAAAAACAAAAAAAAACCAAAACAAAAACAAAAACAAAACAAGAAACAAAATAAAAAAAACTAAAAACAAAAACCAAAAAACGAAAAAACAAAAAACAAAAACCAAAAAAAAATTGCAAAACTACGTATTTTTTCACCTTGTTAATAGAATAATTCAACAAATGTATGTAAAGTTCCTCCAGACCCTACAATAAGTACAACTCCGCCCGATTCTGAAATTCAACTTACATTGGATTCACGAGTCAATCCAATGCTCATAGATTACAGTGTTATCGAGCTGTTTCTTTATTTGTGCTCCTATACTCTCTTTCTCTGACCTGTTTTTTTTGTTTTTTTTTGTTTTTAAAGTTCTCCGTCAAGCTATCGCCTATCTCTAGGAATGTTACAGAAAAATAAAAATTTACTCAATTTTTATTTCAATCTTTTAACCTTGTTCCATGTTCCCACACACCATCCAATCCGACCGGTTGTATGTTTTTAAAAGTTCTTTGCTCAGAATGTAAGAAAAGTTCTAACCGTCTAAAAGCTTTCGCGAGCAAACTTGCATAACCGACGTTTTATGCACACAAACAATTGCACCGAAGAGAAAGATTACGGATTCAAAACAGGTATTGCCTACGCTCGCTATTGAAGGGGCACATTTACTTCTAACCGTGATGGTGGTGGTGGCGGTGTGGGGGGGGAGGAGGGGGGGGGGGAGAGGATTGAGCGCTCCGCCTGGGGTAATCGAAGGATACCGCTTCGCGCGACTTTCAGAAGTGGGTAAATTGTTTCGACTCGCGAAAAGTCTTTCCCAGATATTACGGACTCGAATAATGATTACGGATAGTCAAGTTATCAGAAGGGATACCTGAGAAAATAAACGACCCGAACGCAAGGCCAGGCTAAACTCATTAAACCCACCGCGCCGTCTTCATAGTTGAATGTCTGCTGCCTTCGAGACCTGTCTTGAGTTCCTCTTCAAAACAAATTTAAGGCCCTGTTGCCGACGATCTACTTCATAGTGCTGATTCAACTTTCAGGAGTGGGGTTAGGGGGGAGGCGCAAGTCTAAACTCGAGTTCCCGTGTATGAAAGAGTCAAAGCCACGTGAATGGAAGTGAAGAAGAAGAAGGGGTCCAGGCGAGCCTGGAGGCGCGC